>PNEQ01069811.1:0-25750 GCA_003012365.1 Medauroidea extradentata | reverse complement strand
GCCGTTACACGAAAAAAAAAAAAAAAAAAAAGAACACTTTGATAAAGTACGTATACATGACGAATATGAACATTACATTTTTAAATCCCATATATTATTTAGCTATTCTAGTTATACATTTTATTGCATGACTACTTCATGAGAAAAGGTAAATACAAATAAAAGTACTTTCAAATACTATTTATTTACCAAAAATACAAGGACATATTGTCACTTTCGGTATTACATAAAATATCTACTTTATTGTTGCAAAGTCTCTCTCGCTTAACGTGACTTATACATATGAAATGGGTTACCGTAAAAGCAAAGTCTCAGCGCCAGAGTTACATTGAGCACAAAAAATGCTTTTTCTCACAGTTGGGAATTTTGTCAGTTTACATTTCAACGAGTTTTCCGAATGTAAGGCAGGCAACCTGTTTGTGCGCATCAATAATTTTAACACTGTTCAAGCACATGCTACATAACATATGTTTTTATTTCTGTGACAAACACTGTTTCTAAGCCCTCCAGCGTCGCTGTAAACGGCATTTTCTGACTGGCGTACTTCAAAATGTACCAACTTCAAGTATGTGGAACTGAGATAGAAACGTTCACTGAACTTTACTACAGATTTCCACCAATATAATTGTATGGTCACCGCTTTAAGATGGATCGACGGAAATCTTACACAGCGCTAAAGACCTCGATGTTGAGCGCTGACCAAAATCTCTTACTGACACTATCTGGCAGTTTTGTTTAAAATAGTTTTCTCTCCGTGTTGGCAGATTTTTTCAAGGCGGTAAATGATAGGGTTTTATCTAATTACGTAATTAATGAAATTCCGCTTAGTTGAATTTTCAGTCGAAACCATATAATTTCTTGATTTTTAAGAACTCGCTATCGCGATAAAAACCATTTTAAACAAAACTACCACACAGATTTTTGATATCTGCCCTCGTTTAAGCTTTAAAAAAATGACTATCGCAAAAACATTAGAAAGACCATGGCCTTAAAATTTCACTATACCCATGATGTACAAATTATTTGTTTGAAAGCCGTGATATTTGTTTTAATGCATAAATAAAAATGTTAGTTTGAAGAACCGATTTAATGTATGTGTTCTTTATCATTTCTGCCCTAAATTAATATTTCTTGACAAATGCAATTTGTAAACAGTGATAGAAAAAAATCAGTATCCATTTTTTCTATCACTGTTTACCAATCGCATTTAACGCATGGAACAAATTTAGTGTAATCGTGGTGAAGATCACACACATTAAATTGGTTTTTCAAACTAACATTTCTGATTTGTACTCTAAAACAAGTATTACTGATTAAAATCAAAGAATTTGTACATCAGGTGTATAGTGAAATCTTAACGACGATTCATAAACATAATTCTGTCCTGCGCCGTGTGCGTATGCTATGTTAAAAAATTGTTTTTAAAATAGCCATTGATCGTAAAGCAAAAAATGGTCTCTGGCAAATAAACACTAAATGCTCACCAATAAAAACATAGAATAAAATAGAATGTGGAACATTAACAAACACACAAACACCAGAGGAAGCTGTTGTAAACAAACAATAACAAAGTGGAAGCAATATACGATGAAATTAATGCTGGGCTACCATACGCAACGGACAAAGAAAAATAATTATTTAAATACTTAAATAGGCTCACTCGCAATAGTAAACAATATACACCAGAGGAAAAAATATTAAATGAGAACTCTGAAATCTGTGATTGCTCAAAATTATTATTTAATTTTCATTGTAAGTTATTTTTAAATATTTTTGCTATAAAATTCAAAAAAATATTAACATCGGTGAATAGTCCATTAGTACTGCAATTGTACTGAAATTATTTAAGCCCAAATCTTGCAGGCAAAGTTAAATGAAAATAGTAAATTGATTCCACATTAATTATTTCATATAAAAATATCGAAACAATAAATGCTAGTCCTGTAGGCTAAATAAATACTGTACGTCCGAACGAATAACGTAATAAATTAATAAAAGCAAACATTATAGTTAATTTGGATGCATCCGTTAGGCCTCATAAAATTTTTGATTGTTATTAAATTCAAATTAATTATTAAAAACGTACAAAATATTACGTTAAAAAATATAAGCGTGACAGGTGGTAATTTATAGATTAAAAAAATACAAATTTAGTTGCGGCTTATCTGCTGAAAGTCCCGCAGTAGGAGAGTACAGCACGTTGGGATGACTTCATATTTACCAGTTACAGCGACGAAACGAAGAAGGCGAAAATACGAAGAAAATACCACAAAATAGGCCAGAATGACTGACATCTGTAGTAGAAACTACAGGTCAGCTCGTAAATATGCCAAGAAGTGAATAAGCCATCACGCGAATAGGCCGGGTCGAGAATCGGCCAGGATGTGAATCGGCCGGATCGAGAATCGGCCGGGTCGAGAACCCTCATTACACAGAAAGTACCAAAAAATTAAAGAAGATTAAATTTTATATAGAGCATAAAACTTCTCGTAGGAAAATTACTCACCAGATGAGGGTGAAGAGAATCACCTGACGAAATTACAGATGAAACAACCACAATAAAGATTTAAAAAATATGTAGCACTACAGTTTTTACTACATCAAAATATAAATGTTGCTACATTATATTATAAAGTAAATTATGACAACCCAAGTGCCAAAATCTGCCAAAAAGGCAGGAATACCAAACACACTCATCTTGACGATACGGTGGTTGACGGTAAAGTGTTAAGAAATGCAACAGAAGAAGCTGCAGAAACGTTGAACAAAAGAGCATTGAAAATTATCAACATCGGAAAAGTGCGCATTGAAGCACAGTAGCATGCGACAATCACTTGATCAGAATCGCTCAACTGCATCGAAATCACGCGGCGAAATACATAAATCACGGACTGCAACGGCAGCAGCACATGTCATAAAGACGGAGGTACGACAGAACAACTGACAGAGGAATGTAAAGCGCAGCAAATACTATCTTGCTAAGGAAAAACACTGTAGCGCGCGACTAGGGTCGGCTCGAACTAATGTAGCAAGAAAGAATAGCTGTAATTGAATGTGAACTTTCTGAAATATCATTAATAAATTAAAATTACTCAATAACACACATTATTGTTAATATAATACTAAACAAGTTAATAATGCAAAAAAATTAATTAGTCTAAATTTAGGAAATATAAATAAAATGAATTTCATACGCATATTATTTAAGTCGTGTCGTATTTGATACGGCACAATCCTTTTCACATCTTAGTGGTCGAATTTTGAATAATCCTGGAAATACTTGTCGAGTATTTACTTAGACTAGTCATTATATTAAAAAGAAAATCAACTATTTCCATATTGTGATTCGATAAATATAAAGTATTAATCGAAAATAACATTTCACCTCCTTTCTCTTCCTTAGGAGTAGAATTTAAGAAAAGGAGGGGGGGGGGGAAATTCATCCTTGAATTTTCTGGTTTCTAAGTCAAGCGGTTTTGACTCTGTTTTGATATCAGTCTCCACGTTTATGAATGTGTATTTTGCAGAAAATCTCCGATATATTATTTATTACAAAAAAATCACGAAGAATTAACAAGTAACTTACCTCTTTCCTTTAAAATAAGAGAGTTCCAGCGTATTTAATATATTATTTTACAATTATTTTAGCTGAAATGATAAGATAGTATGAGAAGCTAAGTAAGTATTGAATCAATGAGTTGTGTTTTGTATGATGGAGATCTTACACCTCTCAAAATTCTGTTGGTAAGATCATAACCCATCAGTAGGAAACGGAGGTTGCTTCCCTCTATGCCAACATTTTAACATGAAGTTGTATTTTTGGAATGATGACAAAATAAAATGACTTACGGAGCAGCATGAATAAATAAAAAAAAATCTTCTCAGGTAAAACAATTTCGAAAAACTATATTTCCCTTAACTTAGTAAATTATACTATCGTAAGAAACAAATAACCTGGGAGTGTTTATCAGTCGAATTCACACTCAAATGTACATTGTATAATACATATCCTGTGCTTGGAAAAACAAAGTGTCTTTGCCCGGTTTGATACTCAGTTTCATGTGATTCTTCACCATTCAGGTTAACCGTGGACAAAATTTTGACTACAGAGTACTGTGAATCAGTCGGTAGGCCTATTTCTGATAATAAAAGACTTTAAATTGTGACCTAGTGTATCTAGTACTACTTAGCCAAGCAAGCGTAAGCTTATTTAAAAAATAAAACTATATATTTTGACTTTGATATTAAGACTATGTAATATGACACCTAATCCTGTTACTCAAAGTTCTGGGGAAAATAACAACTAAACTATGAAATGTTATTTCTAACGTTTATTTTTTTTTCTCTTTGTTCTTCACCAGGGACGCGTGTAACACCTAGTACCAATATATTACGTGTTAGGTACCAAAGAACATTTTACAGCAAAGCACAAAATAGTTAACTGCATGCCATTCGCAGTTTTTAAAAGAAAATAATTTTTAATCTGGGTATAAATATGTGTTATAAACAATGTAAATACAATATATATATACATATATGTAGTATACATATTAATATACAGTACACGTATATGTATACATGTGTGTATGTCTGAGTGTGTGTGAGAGAGAGATGAACATGTGTTTGTGAAGTATGTATTACTATACCAGTCACACAATTGCAGTGAAATTTTGGTGAGTTGTGCGCGCCCCCACGAAGGTTTGTGACAAAAAATTAATGTTCATGGGGGTTGGGTAAAGGAGGGGGGGGCTGGGAAGATGGGTAAATGAGGGTACCCAAAAAAAATTAGTAAATTAGTTTCTAAACGGTCGTTAGTGATTCTTCACATTATTTTGCATCATTTAGAATGTTCTAAATATTTTTGGTTCAGAAAATTATTTTATTATATTGAATTAAATAATTGCAATTTATTACTTTTAATATTATTTTCAATATAATAATACATCTTTACTTACATATTATAGTTATTTATTTATTAATTTTTGGAGATAAATTGTTTTTGAAATAATAATTCCGATATAAATTTGTAATTTTACGAAATACTTGAGATAGTTTGGAGTACTTAGAGTGAACATTTTCATGACTCAAAGAGGCATTAAATTGAAAACCACGGGAACAAAGTCGCGAGCGATAGCTAGTATTACATGTTTTCTTATGTACTTTCGTACAGTAATAATATAGATCGTTATGTACTTTCTGGATTAAAATAAACATAGTAAAATACACGCAGAATATTTATAAATGTTCGTGTTTGCGGATGAGAAGCGAGTTAAACCCTTTGCATCCCATTCACTTGGTTACGGCCATAGCCTGCCAGCGTCCTGATACCGTGCCGGCCTGTCTGCTAGACACGTCCATTATGGCCGCATTGTGATCCCGCTTTTCATACTGCCATTACTGCCGTGTCATCGGATATTTCAGGCCCCACCCCCACTCCTTACCCTCCCTGCGTCCAATTACAGCGTATTTTACTCCGTATGTGATCGTTATAAACTTTGGGAAGAGGAAAAATATGTCAAATACTTCTCCACTTGTGTTCATTACATAGTACCTCAAATGCAGCTTTACACGAAATAAATGCATACTAATACTCGGTACAAAAGTACATACACATAATGTAAATATGCAACTGTTATGAATGTCCTAGGCATAGTCTTTACATGTTAGAAAGGAGGACTTCAATCAATTAAATAAAATAGCTGCATTTTAAATTACTATACATAAAATTAGTCCTCAAAATAGCACAAATCTCTTCTATTTAAATATAAAATTCAATTTACAACAAATATTTACACTGCTAAATAATTGTTTTTAAAATTTTGTGGAGTATTTAATTAATAACTGACATCGCAAATCCAGAATAAAATTTACCGCATACATTTATGTCGTTGGAAATCAAAATTTGGTCAAACATCGGTTTTGAGTAACTGACAGTAGGTATAAAGGTGTACAGAAACTACTTCATAATAAGCGTACCATGCGAATCCTGGGATGAATGGGACAAGAAAATGTATGAGGTAAAATGTTGTATGATGACATTTTTTAACATTTTACGCGCACAATGTGGCAACACAGAACGGAGAAAGTTCTCTCATGCGCTACTCATCCAGGTATTATTTGATGTATTTTACGTCGAGTAAACGTAGAATATTGTTTGAAATACTTGGATTTGAACCTGCACCCAGAATATGATCTGTGGTAGTAAGGTAGCGCAAGAAAAAATCCATTTAGTGATGGCGTTGCCATACTGCGCATTTAGAATATCATCGTACAACACTATGCAACAAACATGTTCGTCTTCAATTGAGCCCAAGATTCGCTTGGTATGCTTGTTATGTGACAATTTCTGGACATACAGAATAGTTTGTTATTTTTAGTAGTAATTGCTATGGCATGTTATTTCTTAGTATTTGCTGTACTTCCTCCCTCTCAACAGCTAATTGATGACAATTGAATGCAGCCTGTAAATATATATCTAAATTAAAAAATAATAACCCTATTTTTTACGGGCTCCAGCGTTTTCTAACCAACATTTTTACGTGCCTTAGGAAAACGTTTTCGCAAAACTAAATAAAAGATTTCGGTGGGAAAAGTATCGAGCAGTATTTCTGCCAACACACACACACACACACACACACACACACAGAGGGTGTTACTAAACAACATCGACAAACTTTGGTAGGTGATTCCTTATGAAAAAACAAGCAGAAATCGTACTTTGCATTTTTCGCCTTAGCGTAATAATATGGGAGTAACGATACTCTGAATATCAAAATTTACTATCGTATTTCCCCAAATTATCGGAAACTCAATAACATAACAAACATTATTTTCAGCATTGATTAATGCATTAGTTGCACACTATCCTTAATTTAGGAAATACCCACAAAATTCAAAACACACTGAACACTGGCAAAGTAACATTACAATTACTTGTGTAATTTACCTATACGTGAAATGTTGCTACTTCAATGACACTTTGCTATTCCTGCGTTCTCTAAAATTAATTACAAAATCGGGTTTCTGTAAAACACAAGAGCGTTAACACATTTACTTGTCCGAACAGCGCTGTGACTACGCTGCCGGGCTACAAATAAAACTATTCGTAATGTTCCTTTACCACCTCTGTAACACATCAAAATTCCTGGCTACATTAATTACAGTTTCTTTGTTTTATTCATCAATCATGATTGTGTATAAATTCTATTATAGCATCATATCATATTTTTATTGTAGAGACCTATCGCACGGGCAGTTTGTATAATTGTTTTGTTGTAATGTAATTTCACTTAATTTAATATGGTGACTAAGTAAAATGTTTAAATTTAATTATGTTTGGATAACTAGAGCAGAGTGTTAGCTCATACTCTATAAAGTTACTTAATCAGGTCATGTGACATGTGTCTAAACGAAGCCACGTGTTTTTGTTATAAAACTTCCAAGCATGGGGAGAAAACGGTGCGATACATGGAATCAGCAACTTGAGTTAAGGAATTTTCAGCACAGGAACATTTTAGGAAAAAGAACGTTCCCAGACGTGAAGGAAGAAGGGCGTGTCCATGGAGGTACTTTGTCGTTCCATAACTTTCATAAGGCTGCGGCGAAGTAAACGCTGTTAATAGTCGTCATTCTACAGAATATTCGGTGAAATACCTCACTCAGTTACATAGCCTGTAGTGGGACATATATTCATCACCCGCCTAAAATTATCCTTTAACATGCCGTAGATTTTATTGGTATTTTAATTAATTCAGCTTAAAGTAATGTTCATATTTTATAAGCTCAAAATGAACTCAGAAAGCACTATTGAAAAGACTTGCATTAATCTCCATTATTAACTGATATAACGGCCGTGGTAAAATACTACTAGGAAGTTTAAAACACCTTTAAGTATTACATTTCTGAGATATTTGCAGAAACTAAATCAAAATTCATATTTCGTTTCTCAGAGGGTGAATTGGTAGTGCCACGAGTGTTAGTTTGCGTAGCCGACTCCAGTTAATTGTCTAGTATTTAATATTGTAAATTTGTTGAAGTAATTTGATTTCTCCGATCATACGTCACCAATATGTATACTTTGTTAAATATTTTCACCTATTCCAAAAAATACTTAAACATTTCATTTCTTATTTTCAATTAAATTCTCACTCCTGATATCAAGCAATCATTTACTTTCTACTGCCACTAGTTACACTATTGTACTGTCGTTACTTCTGTGGTGACAAATTCATTAAGAAAATAATCGTTCACTCAAGCGCGAGGCATATTTAAAATAAAGAAATAATTTAGAATTGTTTTTTCTCTCGCCGCACACAGTGGTATTATTTTATTTCGTCTTGTGTTTCGTACAGGCTAACTATTTTTATGTAAAAAAAAACGTAAACCCCGAATAATTAGACTGCCATATGTTTTATTTTTGTGTTTAGTAAAGATCCGTATATTTTGGCACGATTTTATTGGATGTTGCTCATGCCTGTATATTATCACTATGAATTTACGTTCAAAATCAAAACTTTAAATTTTAACAGTATCGTGTGTAAAACTTCTTTTAACTCACTAGGAAAAAAGAATTTTTGTACATTCAAACGAATATATGTTTGTTTAAAAGAAACAAATAATTTGGGTTCAGTTAGAGTAATTAATTTTTCTAACTGATTTTGCTGAAGAACGGAATATTTCGGTCAGCTTAAATCTTGCGTCAACATGAAATATTTTTATATATCATACTTTGTTTGACCAACAAAGTAATATGTTGTGTTTGGTAGGTAATTAATTTCGTTTCTTAGCTGTTTTTTTTTTTTTTTTTTTTTTTTACTGCGGAAGATCAGATTGCATTTTTATATAACGGTACCACAATTCACTGTAACTGACATACGGGTGAAGACGTAACTTACACGTACACATATCATTCTGGCAGCAGAAAAATTACGAGACAGCGACGTTTTCACTGTTTAGTCTTCTCATTTGTCTCTGTCAGCCGTCTGCCGCTCTAGGGAAGACTAGTGACCACTGTTGTCCACCTCGAAATATGCGCAGAGATAAGAAACACAACGCACGTGGATCTTGGTTCTCCTTTCTTGAAATTGAATCTTCATCTGTGCTCTTACAAAAAATATTTTGAACGAAATATGCATGTTCTAAAAACTAATTTTGGGGTTGGCGTTGACTGAATGAAGACAAACGCCATGTGTTAAATTTATTAACAAATATGTGTCATTAGTAATAACGATTTTTTTGCTCATAATGATGATAACCAAAGTATATTATGACGACAAAACATACTGGAAAATTTGTACTGTACAAAGTTTTCGGAAATGAATCTTGACTGTCTCCTGCGTGATACGGCATCAAATTTCAACAAGATAATCACATGCGAGGAAAGTTGTTATATAAATGAACCGAATCGCACAAAGCATCTGTTAGTTATGATATATATATTTTTTTGTTACATGCAACTGGAATAAAATTCAACAGCAAATGTAGCACATATTCTTAGCGTGTATGGTTAATGCTCTCTTTTACAAAGTATTGTATCAAGCGATGAGTTGTAGAGGGTGTTGGTGTTTATTCTGGCTAACTTGTGCTACGGGGGATAAATGAAACAAGAAATTATTGACTAAGAAGTTTTGTGATAATTAGGTAATGTTTTGTGTAATTAAGAATTCAAAGGGAGTATTATATGATATAAATAAGTTATAATTTCATTAATTGAAAATTGCAAGTTGCTGGAAGCAGTGAGGAAAAAAAGGGGAAGAGGGGGAAGATCAATCTTAGAAAATTGATTTTGCAAAATTTCTGAGCGACAATTTTTATCCAGTATATCGTACTTCTACGACACATTGTGACCCCGAAAATAACTGCATTTAATTTAGCTTAGGAAATTACGTTTACTAAACGAATGTACCACTATTACCAAATATATTTTCTCAAATGGGCAATACAGCTATCTGGGATTGTTCTTTTGCAGCCTAGGTCGTTCGGGATAAAGTGATTACTTTGAAACCCCAGTTACTTTTTGCCTCTCAGATAACTTGTATTTTCGTCCCCCTTTTAATATAAATAAATTACCCTACGTTACAACTAAACTGCATATATTGTAGAATAGGCCTACTCAAAGTCAACGTCCTAGGCAGCAATAAAACAAGTTTCAGTTATTATTCTTTAGGAAATGGACTTCCAACTGCTGGCCGTATTACGAACCACTTATAATGTATATATTTTCAGCAAGAAACTTGAAGATTTGAAGTTATGTTTTAATATTATATACGGTATCACGACATTTTAAAGTAAACATGGTTTTCTAGGATATAAATAATAATTTTGTAAGTATCGACAGAACGTAAGCACCTTAAGAGTTAGTGGACGCTACCTTTTTCTTACTCTTGAGGCACGGAAACGGGGAAGGCGATAAGTCGAATATAACCCGTCCGTCAAACATATCATCGCCTCTAGGCGCGAAGGACTAAACTAGTGTGCAGTGTTTCCGTAGAAACCGTTTTTCAACGGGACTTCAAGCGAAGACCCTGTTAATTTATTATTGGGAAGTATGTGTTAAGTTCAATGCAAGTTTCTGTGATTTGGGTTTCCATTTACGGTTGAAATTTTCTTAACTATAGCAACGTAAAAATGTCATTTTTAGCACTTTTCAGGAACTTATAAATCATGTTTTTAACTATCGGACGGTATTTTTAAAACCATAGGGACACAGTTTGAAGTTTCTTTTCTCTTCCTAGATAAATACATTGGAATCATTTTGAATAGTTACACAAGAAAAAATACTTTCCATACCACGCTACAACATGTCTAATGCTCCAGCCCCACTAACTCTGAACAGCCATGTTAAATACCCCGTAGAACGCTCTTTCCTCAATTCTTCTCATTACTAGTATTTCTACGTTGCATGGCATATACAATTAACAACTCGGACGTCATAACTAATGTATGCTTGAAACAATTGCTCGTTGTGGGCGGGATATGCTGATAACCCAATTCCGGATTCCAGTCAGCCGTGCCTTCCTGAAGTTGATTTACAACCAAATCGTTGTGCTTCGCAGCCATTTGAATTAACCGCTTGTAATCAATTTCTAATTGCTGTCTCGTCCACTCCCACACAAACACCGCGCGTGGGTCGTCAGTTTTTCTCGCTAACCTCTCGTAATGCGCTGCGTGATAGCTTATCGTTCGCTTCTTCCACCGACAGACTCCATGGTTTTAATTACTCTCGAGAATTCTCTCGCAAGCTCCAACTGCATCCTCGCGAAAGGAGGAAACGGTATTTCGCTGATAGCCAGAAATTAAAATTCCTTCAACTACGTGGCAATTTACTGACGCATATTCATGTGCCGGTCATTGTTCATGAACAACTTCCGGTAAGAGTCCAGTCGCATAGCTGGAACTTAAATAGTGGACCTGGCGCGTCAGACATGCTGTAAGTGTGGTACGGAAAGTATTTTATATTGTATAACTATTAAAAATGTTTCCAATACATTCATCTACGAAAAGAAGACACACTTCAAACTGTCTCCATATGATTTTAAAAATTCCATCTGCTAATTAAAAACATGATTTGCAAGCTCCTCAAAAGTGCTAAAAATGACTTTTTCACGTTGCTGGCGCTGACAAAATATTAACCGTAATCTAAAATTTAAATCATATAAACCTGCATTAGACTTTACTTCATGTTTTCCATAAATAAAATACTTGAGTCATCGCTTAAGTCCCATAGAAAACGGTTTCTACGAAAACACTGCGTGCTAGTTTAGTACTCCGCGCCTAGAGGCGATGAGAAGACGGACTGTTATATTCGACTTACTGCCATCTTCGTTTCCGTGCCTTGAACGTAAAAAGAAACCTAGCGTCCATTAACTCTTAAATGTGGGTTAGCGTGCTGGATGGAACTTTTTTTAAACGAAACTCTAGAACTTATCCCGAACACGTTTACCTATGAAAGTAAACATTCCAGACGATGAAGAAAAGTAACCTTCAAATTAGCCGGTGATTGAAAACTTGACATAAAGATAGCATTCGTCTGGAGCGATTTCGGGAAACTAGAAACTGCTTGGCCGGAAGCAAGAATCATCGAACCTGGGTCATTCTAATTACGATACGTTTTACCATTAAGTAACCTCACTCGGGGAGACTACAAAATAAAAACAATTCGAAAGTCACGAAGGTAGGATACGTCAGTCAAAATGTCAAGTTTAAGGTGTTCGAAATTTAACCAGAGTTAAATTTACCCGTGTTTGAATTTTCAACCTACGACATCTTCAGAAACTCATCACATACCCTGGCCTCGAGCAGGGAAAGTGAAGAGTTGATCAGACGAAAGTCTTCATTTGGCACAAAAAAATTTTAAACAGAAAACATAACCAAAACCACAACGAAGTGAAAATGAAATGCACTGTGTTCAAACTATCGAGGAAGCAAACACAAAACTGAATTCTATGTAAATATAAAATATTTAACGTATAAGGAATGCACTGCGGACGTAGCATCCACCAAATTATTTTTCAGGTAGAAAATATGTAGGGCCTATAATTTATTTTAATTTTCGATTGCCGCCATCTTTAAACCCGGAAAAGCAATACAGGCGTTTTTCAAGTTACCGATGATCGACAATACCTGGTCACGTGACTGAGATAACCTACCCTACTCAAGCGAAAGAGTTTTCGTAAACGCAGTATGAGAAGTTTTTATAATATATGTTCTTTTTTAGATTTAGGGGATAATTACTTACAAAAACAGCAAAATATGTGAGTGGCCTTGATCCTTAACCGGACATAAACATGGCAGTGCAGTAATGTTTATCATTTCTGTGTACGACAGTAATAGAGGGAAATGTTAAGCATGTTATAAGAAATCTGTATTATTTGGTAGGCAATAGAGAAAGCAATACCTAAAACCTACAAATTATATTTCTGCCAACTTTTTGAGCAAGCATTTTTTTTCTTAAAATAACCGTTTGCGCAAAAATCCAAAATTTTGCTTATATGGTTCAAAATATCCGTTATATTATAATAGTGCATTTTTTCTGTTTTATCTTGTAGTCCTATTAATTTCAAAATAACTGAAGATATCAACTAAGGTGTTCATAACGTACAATTATTTCTCACCATTCTCTTCACAGATTATTTATATCGTTGACACAGGGAAGTAAGTGGCAACTGACGAAAAGTCAATATTCCTGCAATAACAATTTGGGCTCGGGGCTGAGTTAAGTCTTCAGTATCTCGACTCTTCATTATAACACACTTTCTTTGCACAACAAAATTTCTTTTGGTTATGAACCGCTGCAAGCTTGCGGTAAATAAATATTGCCTTACAGCAAAGCAAATGTGGAAAGCTAACGTTTTATGTCAAATTTTTCTATAAAATGTTTTCTTTGAAAGTAATATAAGTTTCTTTGTAGAAAAGATAATAATTATTTCAACATAAAGATTGCGTTACAAAATACATCAACTATCTTCATAATTGACATTTCAAATAAACTCTGTTAATAATTACAAAATGTTTGTTATGATTACTGTAACTTTTAAAAGTTACTTTGCAGTCGTTCACATTAAACAAACATTTTGTTGTGGCAATGAAAGTGTTTTTACAGTATTTATAGAAACTTTTGTTTTATCGTATCCTTCACTCATTATTTTCACGACTTCTGAGAATGTGGATATTTAATTACTTATAAACGCATTTAAATCTTTAAGTTATAGGGGTAAGTAACAGCGGTAATCCTAGCTGCTGAAACTGACAAATTTTGTTCTTGGATTATCCTTACAATTTTCTGTAATGATTTTAAAAACTGTATATTAGAGTTTTATTTTTTTCTCAAGTCCTTTTCAGAGGAAAAACGTAGTCAAATAAAATGATTGGCTAGTAAGGTGGAAATAAATTTACGGGAATAGATACGCGGTGGCGTTGCAGGCACTGGCATCGTTAAAACTCGTCGCCTTTTTGTGAAATGCACTCGAGTTCCGTCAGCAACTCTGTGCAACATTCACTGACAACTGTATCATTATACAGCGTATAACAATAGAAAAACGTATGCTGCTTGCGTCTACAATATTTTTCACAGTTTACTATAGGAGTTAAAGCGGTGGTTACATACATTTTATTGGAAGAAAATATGTGGAGAATTTCAAACTCAATGTTTTCCTTAGCTTATATCTACTTTGTACATTTTAAATGGAACGGTACTTTGAAACTTTTTTAAATCATGTCGTAGGGCTCGGGAACTTGCCTCAAGCGTGTGTTGTATTCGTAAATTACCACACTGGGCGCATGTGTAATTAACATGTTTCTCAACACACTGCAACACATTCCAAGATGCTCACCAAGCGAAAACAGTAAGGCACCCTTTAAAAACGTTCGCGTTTCTATTTTAAGCACCCACTGTTGCAGGATGCAGAAACTAACATTCAGTTTACTTTCTAAATTACTTTCCGAACGCAAACTATTATTTTCCCGGCGATAATATTTGGTAACAGAAAAATCGTAGCTTTCACTAATTCTGGGAAACTGCCATCCAATCAGCTGTGGTGACTAGCGGGTGGAGTACCAAGCAGCCACTTCTGCTTCATTCTTACAGCACAATCTGTTAACAAACACGGATTTAGTGAGAAAACCTTTATAAAGCTCTGCTGTACTTTAGATTAGGGACCGTAATTATTGCGATGGATTTTTGCATCACTTAGTTTCAAGGCCTTACGTGTGAACTTATGTTGTTCTGTTTCATAGTTATCGGTAGCGTATCTTTGTGTAGAGGCGTCACTTATTTGACTGACTCAACCAGAACAAGGTTACATGTGACTCCACACGTCTGTGATTATCGGATTGAACGCTAGAATGCTGAGACATAAAAACATCAAATCACTTATCTCGGAGCACAGTTGCAGGTACGCACATAAAGCATTGCAACAAAGTGGCGCAAAAGTCTTTCCGCGAAAATCAGAGTTGACCAATTCAGATATTTCTATACTTAACACTGCAACATCTTGACTAAAGTTTTAGTACCGTAAACTGGGGTAACATTGCCCCTAGGGGGTAAATTTGTCCTATACAAAATTTCAGTTATTATGTCGCTGAGTGAAGAACATTTCAAATTATATCTGACTTAATTAAATGTATTTTTTAACCACCAAACTTTGATTATCTGTATGCTAACTAAATTACCCCAAAAATAATATTTTGTGTGGGACAATGTTACCCCGAACTGGGCCAAAGTAGCCCCAGTTTACGGAACTAATTTTGTTATTGTGTCAACCTATCTAGCAGTCGTAACGTATGGAAATAAAATCACTATATGCTTGGAGTGTATGGCTTTGCATACAGTAATTCTTGATTTGTTTTTCGCCTGCTTCTCCTGCCAACTAATCAAGGCCATGCACCAAGTCACGGAGAATGTATTATTTGCATATGGCGTGACCGAGAAGACCCGATTTCGCAAGGTGACCTGCTTAGCCAAGATTAGCAAGACTCTTATTTTGGCTGTAAGTTTCCGGGTTCGATTGCCAGATAAACTGTACATATGTCGACCCATTAATGAATGAAGGTAAAAATAATTTAAATTTTCTACAACACTCTTGAATACACATTCGCCGGTTTCGTCTGCGAAATCGAGGTGTGATTTTTTTGGAACGTAAAATTAATATTTGCTAAATCCCTGAGGGTTAATTTAATAAAATGACAGGAAAAAACCCCTGTTGTTGTGAACTAGTTAAGTTTTGTTTCTCTACTTGTCAAGGAAGTTGTAAAGCCGTTTGGTCGACATTTGTTTTATTTACTGCTAACTACAATGAAGCTTATATACGGCTATCATACGACTCCCTCCGTGTTCTTTGTGGTTATCTGAGAAAATGTTAAATTATTGAAGATAACCTTGTAAGTAGAATAAGTGACCATCTTAATTTCTATCGTCTTATTATTTCTAGCCTACGTGCAGTCACAGTTTTTAAGTTTAAAGCAAGCATTACCTTCAATCATTCTTGTACTTCTCATATGTATTCTGTCATATGAGGTAACATTTAAGATGTAAAAAATTCTTAAAATATGTTTTAAGGTAACACAATGCAGAAATAGGAATCGCAGTACTAATTAAAAAAATGTTCTGCATGTTAAAGGCTGATATCGTATGCCATATTGTTGGACATACTTACGACTGTCATACAGTAGATCGAGAGAGTAGAATATCACTTAAATAACTGTTAGTGACATATTTCCTTATATCCACTAACGTACCGTACACCATATTATTGTACGACGCATTCTACACTACCCCGTCTACATAACTTTAGCTGAAGTGGCCATAAAAAATCTTTGGGATATTAAAAATACTATTGGACGAAAATATTATTAGAGGTCATTATACTTTAAGAAAAAACTTCCTAGTAAGTAACTAAAGTTTCACATCCATTCAGAGAATAAGAAACAGTTGAATGTGGTCACTTCCAAAGTAGTCATCATCTTCAAAACAATGTCTTTGAATGTTTCATGCAATAGGACAGAATGAGAAGCTGTATTATTGCGGACATACGCTATTGCAATATTATGTCGTCCCAGAAATCTTAGAAAGAGCCTAAGAAAGACAAACAACGAAATACGAAAAAAAAAAAAAAAAAAAAAAAAAAAAAAAAAAAAAAAAAAAAAAAAAAAAAAAAAAAAAAAAAAAAAAAAAAAAAAAAAAAAAAAAAAAAAAAAAAAAAAAAAAAAAAAAAAAAAAAAAAAAAAAAAAAAAAAAAAAAAAAAAAAAAAAGAAAACAAGCCGAGTTGGTTGCAGTCAACACATCCATAAACCAAAACAACAGAACATGAAAGATCCCATAAGGAATAAGTCTACTACAAATAAAGGATAAACAAATAATAATAAACAACCAAAAATAAAAGTCGAAGTACAAAACAAAATAATATGTAAAACTCAGGACATCACAATTAAGATAGCACAGACAATACTGGAACGAATACAATAATGGACACAAGTACAGTATAAACACGACGATGTCACAGACAACACACAACGATGAAGACACAAAAGAACACAGTAGATTTCTAAAGGCCGACTTTTCACGACGTTTCAGGAGCTGACATCTGCTCCCGTCTTCAGGTGAAGTAAAAGTGAGGTCTGGCTTCGTTATGTTGACGACACTTTTATGATCTGACAACATGGAACAGACAAACTAGACGATTTTGCTCGTTTTCTCAATTCACTCAGGCCATCGATTCAGTTCACGTATGCGATTGAAACTGACGGAGCCTTCCATTCTTAGGTGTATTAGTATCAAATAAAGACAACATAATTTCCACAAAAGTATACAGAAAATCTACATATACAGGCCAATACATCCACTTTAACTCCAACCATTCGACAAGCACTAAAACTGGTATAATCCGCACTTTAGCAATCAGAGCCGAAAAGATTTGCTTTGACGAAGATTCACTAGCTTCTGAGCATAAACACCTGGAAAAAGAACTTCTAGCAAACGGTTACCCTATAAGTACAATAAAAAAAAACACATAACAAAACCCACACATCTCGTTAATCCACCAAATTCTACTGAAAAACCTGCTGGAACCTTAGTGATCCCATATGTTCGGGGCCTTTCAGAAAACAGTAAGACGGCTAGGAAACAGGTATAACATACAGACTGCTTTCAAATCAAGGACAACATTAAAGGCATCATTACAAAGGTGAAACCAGCAATTAAAAAACTACAAACTTAGGACTGTGTCTATCAAATACCATGCGGGTGTGGAAGTGTATATATAGGAGAAACAGGCAGACCCCTTTCCACACGTATTAAAGAACATAAAACAACACCCAAAAAGGCGAGATACAAAAATCCAAACTGGCCGAACATGTGTGGGAAAATAGTCATAAAATACTTTGGGAAAATGCCACTTCACTTATACTTGAAACACACCCTATCAAACGAAAAATAAAAGAATTAGCATTTATTGTGAATAAATCTAATGTATTTAGTCAGCAAAGTATTGAATTAAGAAACATGTGGAAACCTTTGACAAATAAAGAAACAAAATTATTTGCAAAGTAACAATAGACTACAAAACCCATTAAAAGTTGCGCGGCCAATCAGGATAGAGCCCGACTACCGTTGGTCGCGCTAGGAACAGAGCTGAAGGCTATAAATACCGTCCAATTTTTTCCAGTTTTCACTTTTACTTCACCTGAAGACGGGAGCAGAAACGTCGTGAAAAGTCGGCCTTTAGAAATCTACTGTGTTCTTGTGTGTCTTCATCGTTGTGTGTTGTCTGTGACATCGTCGTTGTTATCCTGTACTTGTGTCCATTATTGTATTCGTTCCAGTGTTGTCTGTGCTGTCTTAATTGTGATGTCCTGAGTTTACATATTAGTTTGTTTTGTACTCCGACTTTTATTTTTGGTTGTTTATTATTATTGTCCTTTATTTGTTGTTGACTAACTCCTTATGGGATCATTCATGTTCTGTTGTTTTGGTTTATGGATGTGTTGACTGCAGCCAACTAGGCTTGTTTTCTCTTTTTTTCGTATTTCGTTGTTTGTCTTTCTTAGTCTCTTTCTAAGATTTCTGGGACGACATAATATTGCAATGGCGTATGTCCACAATAATACAGAATGTCATCTTCCTTATATCACTGGATGACGTTGAATTAAAACGGTTCAAATTATCACAGACGAATGAAAAAATAACTGTCAGTATCGACGTTCCAGAATTCTAGTTGGCGTGTTTAAATGTGAAAACACGAATAACGGAATGAAAACTTCGGAGGAGCCGGTGTTGGCGGAGTGGCTAGAGCATTCACCTTCCACGAACGTGATCCGGGTTCGATTGCCGGCGGGGTCAGTCCCCGGATTTTCACATGTGGGAATCATGCAGAACGATGCCGCTGGTCGACGGGTTTCCTTGGGGATTTCCCGTTTCCTTCACAGACGCCAAAGACCTTCATGTTAAGTGCTGACCAAAATCTCTTCGATCAATCACGAACTCGAAGATGTGGATACTCCATTTGAACCTTGCAAACAGTCAAATTCCCCACGGTAAATCGCCCTCTTGTAAGTATTATTTTCGTAACAATCTTATACGTATGTGATAATTCCTTCAATTTTTTGGTACTCACAAAAACATATTTTTTCTTCTACAAACCATTAGAACGGTTAATTTAGCGGATGCGATCACTGTCCCGGAAAGATGAAGACCGTAACACCGCCACTGCGGAATCGCGGTGGTTCTTGAATGCTCCAGCATGCGAGGCACGTAGTCGGTGAAGCGCCTGGAGAGAAAAATCCCGCTTCTGGATTGATTTAGACCCTCCGGCAGCTTAGTCTGGCGGAAGAAGAGAAACACGTCAGAAGCAGTTGAGTCTCGACACGACGCCGTGCTCGGAATACACGTATCTCTTATAAAATAACACCGTGCCTCACTTATTTTCTACGTAGCGCGTTTTGAATCAGCTCAGTAAGAACCTCCCGCTTACTCTGATCTGAGGTAAGGTTAATTTTACCACTGGTTGTAAACTTCAATGCTAATATTTTGGCGCAAGGAAGCTTAACTTTCTGCCACTTGAACGCTGGTGTCTGGTAAGATATGTAAACTGACCAATCACTTAGCTTTCGAGAATTTTAAGTTACAGGAAGTTGATAATTTGAAAGCCATATTTGGTTTCTTTATCACTTTAAAATTAAGTAAAAAAAGATTACTCTCTTTGCCAGTCCTAGGTAAATTTAATTACTACGGTTTCGTATTTTACTAGGTACATTAGCGATAGAAGCGAAACTAGCGGCAAAACATTCCCCTGTGCCAAACTCTCCCATAAGAAAACATATTTTCTTTCTATCCTCTAGTAGAATTAACCTTGGCTGGGGATACTTGACACCAGCGTTGGTAACGTTGTAATACTGTCAGCTAATACTTCAGACACTATAATACATGGCGGTTCTTGGCGAATAACAAAGAGAAACGTCCGAAAAATATACTAAGGGTAGGAGGTGGGACTTTTGAGAAAATTAATATGAATTCTTGTCTGTTTTCCGTACATTTGCATTTGTTTTTTATTTTTTGCGTAATACAGATTTTTTAGGCCATTGTTTTCGGCTTCGATGACAGAAACTGGCAGTTCGACCAGAAAAGAAAGTTCTCTCTGCATAGTTTGTTGACAGCGTTTATATATTTCATATTAGTATAGTAAAGCTTGCTGTTATCTGTTGGTTTGAAGTAAAAACACAATCAGTGTTATCGCGGAATTGCACAAGCTGTCCGCTATTGGTTTGTAATGTATTTATTATAAATGTTTGTTCTAGTGTCGACGAAGGAAACAACGAACAGTAGCTGGGTAGGGTTGCTGCGTTTTGACTGAGGTTGGTTTGCCTAACGGTATTATGCCTACTATACCTTAATTTTCCTTAATCGGTATTTTGCGCACAGTATTTCTTATTGAGCTTGCTTCTCGTCGACGGCGAAGTAATTACACACAGACACTACATCACACAAGGGCCTAAAGTAAATACACGCGTGGATAATGCATATGTTAATGAACTCTTCCACAATTCGCCCGGTGTAGTTTCGGGAAAACATGAGAATTAAGGATGGTCGGAGCCGGGTATCATACCCGGGTCCTCCAGAATGCGATTGCAACATGTAGCCACCGCACCATCTCGCTCTGTCACGAGCATTTTGCATGCAGACGATATGTCTACCCAGAATTTTTCCTAACATATATATTATCAATACAAGTTATGCCCAGCAAGATGTTGGCTTACCCGCGTTTTGGCTAACACGCATTTCCTAAATTTAGGCCCATTTACACATGAAAATAATCCCAAGTGTGACAGGAAGATAAATATGAAAAAATAAATACATATAATATCTCCCTACTTAATTCTCGTAAATATGATGTGAAAACAAGCTACGAAGTCTATGATTATGTAAAGGTCAAAACATATAGAAGAATCTTAACAAATAAAAGTTAAACATTTTCCTAGTGGGCATGTACAAATTGAAACATACGTAAGAAAATCTCATAAAATATTAGGCGCAGCTTCCGAATGTGGAAACATATATGTATAGGCTATGTACAGTACATATATTCAATGTTTATTTGGTAAGGAATGCCAGGAATTCATTATAAGATTACAGATGTAGGTGTTACATTGTCGTTGTCAAAATATCGCATTTATTGTCATGAAATAAAATGCGAGTAATATAATGTAAGAGTACATGATAGTTAAAATATTGCATGGCGACTTAAATAATCCTTGTAGGCTAGGTTGGAGTTACAGAATAAATTAAGGGACGTGGGTAGACAAGTACCAGTAAGCCACACCGGGTGAGGCCAGTGGGGTGTCTAAGCAATAACAATTTAGACAAGCCCTGGTATGAAACTCTTCTTGGCTTGGTTAATGCGAAACTGTGAAAGTCTGTGTTCTGGATAATAGTGCAAGTTTCGTTCATTGGTTGAAAATTTCTTGTATAGTTGACTTTTCATTAAAAAGTTTTAAAGTACTGTACTTTGAAATTTACTCTCATACTGTATGTGGTTTTTAATGTATAACATAGAACATTAAAAATAATAACTGTACAATGTTTTGAAGTTGTAATTTGTTTTGATGTACAAAGTAAGTATAATACATTTACTGAAATTTAAGGAAACCTTATTGAATAGTTTTTGTATTGGGCAAAAGTTTGATAGTAATCTTTGATGCTAGGCCTACTTTCGCAACAAGACATATAAATAAAAAGAGTATTTTCCTCTTTACAAAAATAACAATAACTTGAGACAGAAAAACATCAAATACCGAAGGCTAAGAAATTACCCTGGAGATCCTTACGGTTAAGGGACAAATAGTATTTTTAAATTTTTTCGTACATTGCATAGCATTATTTTTTCGTTTGACATGAATAGCTAGTCAAAAGTATGTATTACCTTGATGGAATATTATTTTAAAGGAAATGATGAAAGGAACTACTTAAATACAAAATACTTAAATTCATCTGGCAGAACCTTAACAATTAATGAAATTTATACGTCGTGCTACTACTCAAAGTAGTTTTTTTTTTTCCTGCGTCAGAATGACAGAAAATACTTTTGTTTGAAAAACGTTACGTGTTTCGCCCATAGTTAAATTTTTACTGTTAATTAAAATAAATAATCAAAACCGCTAAGAGTTGAAGGTTTGACGCAGATAAACTAAGAGTCAAAATCAAAAGGCAATAATTGTCTCATATAATTACGGAGATGTACGTTTGCCTGAAATTTAATTTAGTAATATAACTTATGTGATTGTAACTAGAAACAAAAAACATAAATTGAAAGCAGTGTACCTACGTATAAAACCATTATGTATGGAATGGTATGTATGATCGGGCTTTTTTTTCTGCATATAAGAAAACTACACAATACACCAAACTTTGAGGGAAAAATTTTACCCTAGAGCAGCTTGAAGACTAGGAAGAAGCAAACGACTTTGATATTTTATTGTACAGTCTCGACTCACACAGATGGGACCAGGGGCAGCACGAAAGTAAAACGGCCGCCCACAAGCCGTCTGCGAGGCAAATGTTACACAAGTTATGTGACGTGAGCTGTACGCAAGCCGCCCATAGCGGGTTGCGGCTAAAGGTCCCTACCAGCGGCCACATGAATGTTCAACCGACAAGGAGGCAAAGCACCTTTTTTTTATTACGCATTATGCAAAGCACAATTTTACTACCGCGGACTGTAATCACGTACAAGGCGTCAACAAGCTACAATATGCTTAACATAAGCATAAGTATTAAATTATACAATAGGGAATATAATCATGACATACTCGACCACAGTTAGAACACATTATCAATTGAAAAATTGTTAATGTACAAATATGTATTAGTTTAATTGACGCTGACAGCTGATCACAAATTTTGACAACTATAAACTATTATATAATTTTAAAACACGGAATGCAAAAAATTATCACATATATTACAAACATGACACTATCTCACTGAAGCTTTAAGACCCCTGCGATTGGCAAACACAACAATGGCCTGATTAAAGACAACTTTTTTAACACCCGACGAAAAAAGAAGGGTGTAATATAATAAGTGTGTATCTGTGTGTCAGTCCGTGGCATCGTAGCTCCTAAACGGATGAACATATTTTGACTAGGTCTCTATAATAACTGAATTTTAAAAAAATTGCATTTCGATTTGAAAATAAATTTAACATTCGTAAACTTCTGCGCGAGAGGTATTCTAATAATAAAATTACGTCCAAATCAAAACGCGAGTATTTTTGAAATTCGATTATTGTAGACAGATTTCCATTTCATTTTTGTAGATTTTGTGGTTTCAAGCCCTTATTTTTTAAATAACAGTTTTATATTTAATACCTCGAGAGTGAAGCATACTACCGCATAGTGCTATATAAATCAAGTCCGCTGATAAAATATTTACTCGGCAAAAAAACTCGTCGAATTTTGATGAACAGATCAGATTTTATTGACGATTGCGTAATTCAGTCTTCCGCTCGACATCGTACCTTTCCATACCCCTTAAACCTCGAATCACTGACCATGAAGCAGAACTGCATATGTGCACACACGGCACTGGAAATGGTACAAAAAAAATTTCCCCGCAATAACGTGACTCTGTTAATGAAGAATAATAATATACATTTATAGCATGGAAAAGTTTATTTACGACCGTAAAAAAAAAAATAACGTGAGATAGAAAATACAGATGGTTTGACAATGCAGACAAAAAAGAATTTGAAAACACTGTTTAGTACAGAAATAGGCATATCTCTCTCTGAATATAAATGAAGTTGTGGTCACTGGGCTGGACAGCTGTTGTTGGCCTTCACGTTTAAAAGCTTTGGAAAGTTGTAATTGCTGGCCACAAAAAAAAAAGGATGGGACAGTTATAATACGTATTATATTAAATATGACATAAAAGAGAGTTCTTATTTTATGGGGTTTCGTAGGCTGATACGTAAACAGCATAGAACCATTCAATAACATTATTTACGCATTTTACGCGCCAACTGTTCACTAAATATTTTATGCATTTGTTTTAAAAAAACTACGTGTCCACTGGTTTTATTACGACGTAATATTTTTTTTTATTTACTGGTAGGGATAAGAATATAAATTTTGATGTTGTTGACAGCTACTTCAGAAATAATATCATTATATCATCATTTTGTATTCGACCAGTGTAATGAAAACTATAGTTATTGATGTAGCAATAATTTTTTGACGATTTAATTTTGGCCGTTTTTCAATTGTTTACACGTCTTTTCGACTGTATTTTGTTTAAACTATACGTGTGTAGAGAGATAAGAGTTATGAGTAGAGACCTGAAATTTCGCGTTTTCTTTTAGGCACAAGCTAGAGTTCCAGCAACTATACTTCTGTATCACGTTCACAATTGGCCGTTGACTTACTCGATACTTCCTGCAAGTAGCTGGGCCAATAGTAAAACTGTAGCTAAATATAGGCCCATTTGACTGTGTCAGCGAGCAGCTAATAAACAGCTGTTGTCTGCACCATTTCACATATATTCTTGGAGGCTAGCCTATCGGTCAGTGAACCAGCGAATTTTTCCGGTCTCTAGTTATGAGTAGAGACATGCAAAATTCGCGTTATTTTCTGACAACTGACTAGACTCCAAGTGACTATAGACTCGTTCGACGTCTCCCGCTGGCCGATATTGTCGTGACTTGCCGCGGAGAATGCTTACACGGTAGAGAGGCCAATCTCTGTACAGACGTAACACACGTAAATGACAACATATAAAAGTTCGTTGCCAATTGAATCACAGATTATGCTCTGTCACGTATAGGAAAGTGACGTTTAGTCTGCTACCAAATGATAACGCGAATTTTGCATGTCTCTAGTTATGAGTTAATAGCGATCAACTTGCACGCCCAGTAAAAATAAACTTAAAAATGTGGAAAATATTACAATATAATCAAAATCGTCAGCAACCAGTAACACTCAGTCGTACAGAGCACACACACACACATTTATTTGGCGTTGCTAACGGGAAATATGACAGGTTTATAATGCATATATATATATATATATATATATATATATATATATATATATATATATATATATATATATATATACATATACACACACATACACACATTAGCTGGCCGACTGCGGCTTTGCCCGCGTGAAAGTATGTAATGTAAAACAGTAACTCTGGATAAAATATGTGATGAAGGCATTTAACAGCTAGCGTACTCAATAACAGTGAACTATAAATGAATCGGTTTTTTCAGAAACCCCATAAGTCATGTTTTTTGGCAAAATGAGTTATTGGTGGAAATTGATTATTTCCATGTAAATACACCTTTTTGTGCATAAACACATTAAGTACGAACTCTCTCTACATATTATGTAGGCATCTATGTATTGACCTTTCTTTCAGAAACACCATAAGTCAGTGACTTATGGTGTTTCTGAAAGAAATGAACGATTTTGTGCAGAAAGCACACAAGTCATATTACAGAATGCTATGCATCCAAAGATATTGTTACTCTATGGAGGCATAAGAAGACATTAGGTTTCAGTCAGTGATGTGGTAACCCTGTTATTGATAAATAAACTATCAAAATGGCGTCAGAGAGTAGTAATGTGGTCTGTGAAAGTTTGAAAAGTGAACGTAAAAAAGTTAAATATAAACGTGATATTATACGAAATGCAAGAGTGAAGTGCCTACCTTATGTAAATTACAAAGGAGAAAAAGTTGCTGAAAAGAAACCTGGGGAT
>PNEQ01069810.1:0-25765 GCA_003012365.1 Medauroidea extradentata | reverse complement strand
ATAGGACAAGCTGGTCTTAGTTAAAATTGTTTGGCTAGGGCTTAGAAATCTCTTTTTCTGTTGTAGTTGAGTCTCGTGGAAGGCAAATCTTATGTTTTTTTTTATGTTTGTAATCCTTTCTTCAGCCGATTTTATTATTTATGCCGTTGTTAATAATATACCTGATGTGTATTGCATCTTTGAAATTAGTTATTTTATATGGTTGTAACAGAAAAGTAGGTTAAAATTAAACTATGGTATAACAATGGAACACTCGCTAATTCTCTTTTTATTTATTGCTTCCCTTCTTAACTGATATTAATTGCTGTTGATATTTTTTTTACTTATGAATTGTTGCTACGAACCTTTTAGATCGTCGTCGCTCTCTCTCTCTCGTTCATTCTTTATTTCTATCGACACTTCTACCTAAAAAAACCTATAGTTGTAAGGTGTTATTTTTAGTTGTGTTTTGTGTTTTATTTTGTGTTTGGCTATATCTTATCCTACAGTTATTATTATAAGTCACCACAAGAACCTAGATCCTTGGTTCCAGCTCTACAGTAGTCGACGGATTTGGGACGAGCCCGTTAAAGCTCAGGTTTCCCCCTCCCCTTATCTTTCTTTATTTTTGTTATAAGTTAAGTTAGCTTATTTAACCTTGACGTGTTAATAAATGTGGCTGTTGGTCGCATTTATTCACATTTTTGTGCCCGCCTAGATTTACCTACTCTAACTCGCTGAGGACGAGTTCGTGGATGTAAGTTCACTGAGGGGCGCTGGTAGAGGCTTTACCAGTTCCTGTTAAGTCGCTCTATCTTTCCTTCTAGAACCCTTCTCTCTTCTCTTCCCTATTTTCTACCCCTTAACAATATTTAGCAATTGAGGTCCAATGTTCACCGACGCTGTTCTGAAATACTGCGAATTAATGCATACCATCAGTTGTTGTGACATGGTCGCAGCTGCCTCACTGTTTCTTTTGTTCCTATGTGCTATCCAGCCGAAGTGGCCGAATGGTCACACCATTACCTCCCACCAATGGATTTTTCGCATGTGGTACTCGTGCCGGACAATGCCGCAGGTCGGCGGGTTTCGTCTGGGATCTCCCGTTTACCCCGTCTTTTCATTCCGGCGCTGTTCCATACTCACGCCACCTTACCCCTCACGAGTGTTATAGACGTCGATGTTAAACACTGACCATAATCTCTTACTCTCCTATGTATTATGATTGCTGCGTTTAAAAACTTCGAAGTATGCTACATCCCGCACACATTTACGGCCTCTGTATTCCAATGCAACTGTCTTAGAATCTGGAACACATACAGGTTTTAATTAAACATGTAGGTGTTCCAGATTCTGAGACATTCACAACGTTGAAATTGTTGCTGGTGGAAGTCTAGCAGGCAAGAAGAATTTACTCAACAAATTCGGCACACAAGATATCCCAAAGTGGGTTATGTTAACATATGTAACTATGACACTTACTTCGTACATTGTAACCAAATACATATTGTATTTTTATTTGATGTACCTACTATAATGTTCGGCCATTTTTGACAAAACTTAGGACGCTGGAAACATCACCTATAGCTGTAAAACACATAAATACATAGCAGTTTTCCGTTGTTTGTAAACAAGTAGACCATCAAAAGAGAAAATCTCTTATATCGTTCTTAACTTAGAAAATCTAATAATTCGTACCAAAATGTATTGCTTGATACAGTAAATGCCACTTACGCCCACGTGATACAGGCGAGTAAGACAATTTAAAGGTATCTAAAAAATCATTTAATATTACAGATTGTCATATCTACAAAACCATTTGTCTGTTTGAAGCAAGTATGCTGTACGCTAACAGTATTTTTCATTGTAATTCACATTTGCTATGGTAGGAGTTACTTCCGTCGTTTTGTATGTTAGCACTAAATGAAATAATAAATACTAACATGCAAAATGTTAGGATCGAATTAACTGATTGCCTCCAACCTCGCTCATCGGTATTCCTACCATAGATCTTGTAACGATTGGGACCTAAACTATTCTAGAAATGTTTTCTAAAATATGGTCAGATAGCTTATCTAGAATGTCTTTATCTTAAGCAAAGTGAAATCCAAACTGGTAGTGTATTTGTGTCCACTCCGATTAGTAGTAAAGAATTTCAGAGGTCGCGCTGAGCAAAGCATGTATTTGTGATGGTCTTAATTATTGATGAGCAAACTTAAGGTTAGCTGTTTCTAAATATCGCTGTCGACAAATTGGTAATGGCAACTTACCTTTTACACTAATTTTAACATTGTCATAAAATGTTTTATCATTGTAGATGAAGTTATTATCATTAGTTTAACTGTAAACGTCATATTTATTTTTTTGTCTTCGTTTTATATGGTAGTGTTATAGGTTTGCATAGCTGTGGTAGTATAAAGCAGAAAGGAAAATACTTATTGAACATGCCCAATTCAGTCTGATGATAATGAAATAGAGGAAATTAATTCAGATAATGCTATTATTGGAATGAAAAGTTCACATAAATAATGTTTTTGTCAGTATTTTTGCAACAAAAGTAAAAGTTGTTGCTTCTAGCTGGGAGCAAAATAAAAAATGTTACATGTATTATTAATGAGAAACAGCCTTTATGGTAATTACTTTTAGGTGTCTATGTTCTACATGAGCTTTTTTATAAAATAAATTGAAATAGTAATTTTTAGAATAAATTTTATTAAAATACTTTAATTTTTGAGAGAACCAAAAAAGTAAGAACAAATCTCGTTACGTACCTGTTTGAAGTGCGTTCTAGAAGAGCAACAAGATCGTGCAAATATGTCTCTCCGAAGACTACCACAGGCTCGGTTTTATTAACTGTTCTCTGAAGAACGATCTCCAAGTAGCGCTCCCAGTCTATCGAGGGCACAAGGGTGCAGAGTTCTCTCACGTTGATTCTTTGATACATTGCTGTTATATTACGCCTCTCTTCTGGAGAGCTCATTATCTGTGTGCATACGAACACAACTGACACTTTAACCTTGGAAGATGACACTGAAACTTTCAAAATATTCTTTATTCTATTGTTATGGCCAAGTTAGGTAGTCCTAGTATTTAATATGTTGGTGTAGGAAATTCAACACTTCTCTGTAGATAGGTTTAGCTGGTTCCAGTACAGGAGCCAGTGAGTGAGCCCGCCTGAATGAATGTGGCCCCACCCGCCATCTTGAATCACACCATGATCGCCAACTTGGATTTGACTTTTGAACTCGCCCTTGAGGTCACCAAAAGTTCAAAAATCCCCCACAATTTCCCGAAATTCGCACAAATTTACCCTTTCTACTCTAATAATTTCCCCTTTTTCCCGAAAATTTTTCTTTTTCCCCCATCTCTTCAATATTATATTTGTGGATGTCTCAAAATCAGCATGACCCATTTGTCTTCCCAAAGCGGCTGGATTACGCATTTTTCGTGCGTCACTGATAATCTATAGTTCAAAAGCAATTAAGTCAAATAATAAAAATTTATTCTTTGAAAAATTTGATTTTTTCTAATTTAATTTTTTTTAATAGACCGTATTGTATCAGCTTATTTCTACCGCCATCTTAGCTACACTCGATCGATTCCCAATAAAATCAATCAATGTTGATATATATATATATATTTTAATGAAAATAACTTTTTAATTGCTTACAATACACAACGATATTTTCCTGTAGACCAGTTCACCCCAAACAACCGTCATCTTAGCTATACTCGATCGATTCCCAATAAAATCAATCAATATTGAAAAATATATATTTTAATGAAAATAACTTTTTAATTGCTTACAATACACAGGATATTTTCTTGTAGACCAGTTCACACCAAACAAAATCGAGTTACATTCGATCGATTTCCGATATAATCTATCAGTTTTCAAAAAACAAAAAAAAAAGTAAATTAACTCAATTTTCTTTACGAATTAAATTGCACGCTTGTTATAACTATAAGGTTCGGCTTCGAGCGCACATCCTAACACTGACATAGGTATACCCGATAAAATATCGACAAAATCAATCAATTATTTGCGATACTCTCATGTAAGACCCTTCGACTGATTTCAAACGTGGCAGAATCCAACCGAACAACACCACGCTCTCCAAGTAACTTACATATCATACACATATCCATACTACTTATGCTGACCATCCTCTCCCTCCGCCCATTCCATTCCACCCCTTTCCTAACCCGTTCCCTACAACCATACCAACCCCCAACTTCACCACCACACATGCTCTACCACCCACCACCACACATGCTCTACCACTCACCCCCCTCTACCACACCAATCCTTCACCCCCTTTCTTCCTCTCCAATAACTCCCTTTGCCTCAGCCTTCATTCTCTTACTTTCCTGTCACAGCCTGCCCGAACTGTTATTACACTCAACCACCTATCCATATACACAGATACAAATTTCTCTATATTCAGCCCCTCATTATATAATATCCCATGGCTGACTTCCACACATGACTACCTTTTTGCTCATTTATTGTATTGTGTGTGCACAGAATTTTGTTACAGTACACATTAACCATACAGGACACAATCCACACAATTTTCCAAACAATTAAAATTTATTTACAATACATATTTACATAATTCACAAACTACATAAAATTATAAGGGTCCTCTTGAATACATACAATCGTCTTAAAACTCAAATCAATCACATCTTTGAAACTCCATTAAGCCATAGTGTTTATTTACAACGAAAAAACCAAATCATTGTTTACTCACAAATTTCAAGTAATTGCATTATAATTTTTAAGACAAAGCCCTCCTATCAGAAGCATCACATTGTCCTGGATAGAAACGTCGTCATCATTCTCAATGATGCTGTCCCGAGAGGAACCGTTAAGGTCGTGTACATTTGCGAAAAGCATGTGGTCATTGGCAAAGTGCTCACAGTCACTAGCGAAGATGATGATGTCCCTCTCTTCTTACCGAAGAGCTCGCCAAAACCATCGATCAGTTCGTTACCAGGGACGAAGTACTCATAGTCAGTCACAAACGAAGATGCCGTTGTCTTTACCAAGATGGTGGTGAACATAGATGAAGCGGTGACCAACATAGTTGAAATGGCAGCGATCACGACCGAAGTGGTGACAAACTTGGTCGAACATCTCGTCCTCATGGCTGAAGCGAAGGCGAACATGACCGAAGTGGTGACGAACATTGACGAAGAGGTGACGAATGTTGTCGAAGTAGTGACAAACATTGTCGAAGTGGAGACGAACATTGACGAACATTGACGAAGAGGTGACGAACATTGTCGAAGCGGTGGCATAGTGGTGATGAAGTGGTGATGAGCATTGACGAAGTTGACGAGTGTTTCTTTTTTTTTTTTTTTGTCTGATGGAAACATTCTACTGGTTGGAAACCTTCTTTCATGTATATAGATATAATGAAGATTGTTCGAACGAAGATGAGTAAATAATATAGTCCTGCAGGGATTCGAACCTTGGATCATTAGATTTAAATCCGAACTGAGCTACCAGACAATCGCGATTATTATTTTTGACTATAACTAGAGATAAAGTTCTTAAAATCAATTTGTTACTTATTAGTGTACACATGTGAGATTGTGCCTTGAATAGTTTTACCTGCTTATTAATGGTACAAAGTATCGAAAAGGACTTACGAAAATATTTTTTTAACTCCCGCAGATGAGTTTAAGCAATGCTTTATATAGTTTTCTTCGAGCGTTTGTATCCTGAATAGTTGATCGCCAATGACAAGAAGTTCGCTCAAGTTTGCCGATCTGTTCGTTAGTGACTGCGACCACTTCGAGTATGCTGAAGTACTGATCGATGGACTTGGTTAGCACTTTGGTTGTGTTTGGAACGCTTCTTTGACAGTGTTGACATATACAGTTGAGTCATAAGAACACCTTGGACAGGGATAGGGGCACTGTTTCTGCTGGGAGATCTCTGGTAATCAAGCTCAAAGGAATTGTAAGCAACTGGATAGGATCATGTGTTTTTATGCGAAAAATGTATGTAAAGAAAAATACTTTTTATTGATAGGAAACACAAAAATAGTAGCAGTAGATGTAGTATTCACAGTAGTTATGACAGTCAAGAGTTAACATCACCTCCTATTAAGATGGAAAATATCGAGAGAATTTATTCGTGTTCATACTGCAAGAAGGTGTTCATGAAGAAAAAAAGCCCCTTCAACACGAAGCAGGATGCCTTCAGAATGTAATCGTAGTATGTTCAGGTGTGAAAACTGCAAAACCCATTTTGTGTGGCTCAGCAACTTGAAAAGTCATATGAGGACAAGTAAAGGATCATTCCGCTATCTGTCAATCAATATTTAGGGAATTGCGACCACTATGTTATGATGGTTTGGCTCCTAGTGAAGCGAATAAATATGTTACATTATCGGTGAAGAGATCGAATCATATCAATGATGTTTCAAAAGAATCTATGACAAATCCTGTCATACACCAATCCTACTGTGACAAGACATTTGTCTATGCTCATGATGCAAGGAGGCATGGCACGAGTAAATGCAAGATGAACCCATGTTGTACAGCGTATCGTTGTGACAAGTGTCACAAACTGTATGCACGAAATGATAATTTAAACAGACATATGAAAATATGTAAAGGACAAGTTGGGCTCCCTACATATCAGCAAGATTCAACGATTACTCAAGTCAGTGATGTACTAGAACTATCGAATATGAGTGGTGAAGGAATTACGAAGGCACAAGGCATTTCTGGTAAATTTATGATGAGTGTAGAAAATTCTTCAACATCGAAATATCCATGCTGTTTCTGTGACAAAACTTCCAGTAAAAGTAACCATGCTAGAAGACACGAGAGACATAAAAATGGATGAAGAAGACATTATAGGCATATTTAACAATGCGATGATGCGAGGGTGACAGTACAAGAGATGATGCAAAAGTTAAGTATACAGACTCGAGGACACCTATATAAATAGCCGTACATGGATGTGGGTGTTAGTATATCAGCAGATAGTGAAGGAAGAACATCGTATAGCTTCCTGAAGGACTTTTAGCATTCATAATAAGAGATTCTGCAATGAAGGAGAGTGGTAGGAAGACAACTACCTTCCGGACTATGGCAGCAGCATCATCGGAGACTAAAACAGCTTCTTCAGGCGAAGACCTTCCTAGTATGGGATCATCTTCCCATCCAGGAACGACTTCTTTGGGTGCTTTTAAGTCGACTGTAATACCTTCGGATAGCCCCTCAACAGCTACAGCACTTATTTGATCTATACTAGCACAGCCCAAGCTAGCTAGAACTTCAACTTTGAGAACTGAAACCTCGACCATGCAATTTAAATGATATCAATTTATATGTGACAAACATTTCAGCAGACACCATGATGCTCAATGACATGAGAGAAGTAAAACATTTTCTAAGATAGAACAGTGGACTTATTTAACACTTGTGTGTTAAAAGTCTGGGTGCGAGTTCGAGTGTTTTGATACATCTAACAATGGAGAAAAAATCGGTCGAAATGCATACAATGAGCATGTTAAAATGTGTGACGCTAAAGATGCTACCCCAGAAAATGTAGCAAATATGACTAATAAAAACAGATTCGTACTGAAGGAAACAGCTTTCAGTGGTACTCTGAAGACATATGTTGCAACGGACTCGTCAGGTACATCGAAAGACATTTGTACATTTATGAACAGTAAGAAAGAAAATATAATACAGCAACTTTCAGAAGATATGGTAAAACACGGAACTTTGAAATATAATGTATGGTTGGAGTGTGATTGCACTAATCCCGATCCGTACGATGGGACACATTGCAGAGAGGCATTCAAGACTAAGAATGTACCCCTTTAGAACATTGATGAGATCAGAAACAGCATCGAAAGTAGTATACGAAATATTTGCCGAGGAAAGAAGAGATGGTAATGAAGGCTCCGGATGGAGCCTAGGTGCTGTAAATCATCTTCAACTACGAACAAACGTAATCGGCTCACTTCAGAAATAAAAAAGGGAAATTTTTTTAATTTTCCTAAATTTATTTGGATGGTTATAATCGTGCATCACCTCGACTAATTCAGAACATTTTTCACTCGTGATAACCAGTTCTCCGTTTGTGTATGTGTGTTTGTTTAGCTGGAGAAAACATCCTATAGGGTAGAGATAATGATTGCAGGCAGTTCGCCTATGTTCGCAAGCTGTTCGTCACCTCTTCGTCAACATTCGTCACCACTTCGCCAATGTTCGTCAACACTTCGTCAATGTCCATCACAACTTCGTCACCACTTCAACAATGTTCGTCAACACTTCGTCAATGCTCATCACTACTTCATCACCACTTCAACAATGTTCGTCACCACTTCGTCAATGTTCGTCAACACTTCGTCAACATTCATCACCACTTCGACAATGTTCGTCAACACTTCGTCAATGTTCGTCACCACTTCGACAATGTTCGCCACTACTTCCACAATATTCGTCACCTCTTCGTCAACATTCGTCATCACTTCGGTCATGTTCGCCTTCGCTTCAGCAATGAGAACGAGATGTTCGACCATGTTTATCACCACTTCGGTCGTGATCGCTGCCATTTCAGCTATGTTGGTCACCGCTTCGTCTATGTTCAACACCATCTTGATTAAGACAACAGCATCTTCGTTTATGACTGACTATAAGTACTGATGTGCTCTTGGTGAGGCCAGAGAGGTGTGGTGTCGTATTACATACCATGTGGGTCCAGTAACCCAAACACCTGAATGTGCCGGCTGCTCGCTGCTGCTGTGAGGGCGCGGGTCTACCACCCGTGTGGCGATGTCCTCTCTGTGTCCTCCATGCCGGAGATGAGTGATACGTTGGTTCTGTGAATGGCTGGTCAGGGGGACTAGCTCCCGAAGGACCAAGAAGTGGCCGTGGCCAATAACACTCGCGGAATAAACTTCACTGCGATTTATTGTGATACTGGTCCACACAAATGATTGTACTCTCGTACGTTAAGCGGTCCCACACAAACCCCATGGTCGGCTGAAGCTGCACTGCGCGCACTCGCGTACACGACTATGAAAATGACTACATGAATGCTTAAACCCCTGGGCGAAAAGAGCTTGCAGGGATGGGGGTGGCGCTACTCCTCGATGCACAAAAAATGTATGTTACTGATCCAACGAAATAACTGACTATTGTAAACTAAAAATGTTCGGCACAAAAGAGTTGAAGGTCGAGGAGCCGCGATGCGCGTGGCCACCTTCCTCACGCCCGGAACAAGACTAAATCATGATGGCGGTCACCCGCGCTAGCTGGTGGGGGTGCGCGCCAAAAATGACCTCGTGACCGCTTTACGCAAAAATGTAACTAAACAAATACATCAAAACCCTTTAAAAATCACATGGTGCAATTCTAAACACTACAATACATTAACATACTGGTTATTACTGAGAAACATAAATTTGTTGACACTTAGGGAAATTATTTATTAATGCCTCCCGCTCCAGTTAGCTTGTTAAACTGTCTTTCTGAGTCCGAGCTGGCATGAATAGGAAAAACAATCATATCTCTGTACATGGCTCGCTTAGTATGGACACTGAAATTAAATTAGTTGTAATTTGTTTGCCGCGCATTCCGTCGCCATTCCGTCTGTTAGGTTGTCGTTCTGGGCTGCGCCCCGTGTTTTAGAGTCGCATAACGGAATAATAAGCACTTTTTATTCTCACTTGTGGCGTTGCACCGTGGTGGTTATGAACTTCGGTATGTATTTTATGTGTCCTGGTTTACTTGGATCTTTTGGATACACGGCCGCACTCCTGATTTTTGGGACATGTGCTCCAGCACTCTCGCGCTTGATACTGCCAAACGCGGTGATGCTTTGTGAAACGACCAATGCCTCGAGTCACTGATATGCCAGGGTGTTGTGTGGCAGTTTTTTTTGTTGAATTTTTCATGTCTGAATAATTTTCTTTGTTTCGTTATTCCGGCCATGTGGTTGCATGAACCTACCCACTCTCTTGACTTCCCTGGTTCCGGGACTAGTCGAGGAGCGTTCCGTAGTTTTCACGAGTACTGGTGGTGCTGGTCGGTGTTTTTTTGGGCGTAGCGCCTGGCACGAACGGTTGCTAAGATCGTGGGCCGTCGGCACACGTCAGTACTTCGTCCCTGGTAACGAACTGATCGATGGTTTTGGCGAGCACTTCGGTTAGAAGAGAAGGACATCATCATCTTTGCTCGTGACTGTGAGTACTTTGCCTATGACCACATGATTTTCGCAAATGTACACGAACTCAGCGGTTCCTCTCGGGACAGCATCATTGAGAATGATGGCGACGTCTCTATCCAGGACAATGTGATGCTTCTGCTAGGAGGGCTTTGTCTTCAAAATTATAATGCAATTACTTGAAGCTTTTGAGTAAACAATGATTTGTTTTTTTCGTTGTAAATAAACACTACGGTTTAACGGAGTTTCAGTGATATTGTTGAGTTGATTTTTAAGAAGATTGTATGTATTCAATAGGACCCTTATAATTTTATGTAGTTTGTGTATTATATAAATATTTATTGTAAATAAATTTCAATATTTTGGAAAATTGTGTGATTTGTACCCTGTATGCCTGACATGTACTGAAAGAAAATTTTGTGAAAACAAAATACATTAAATGAGCAGAAAGTTAGAGTCATGATAGAATATAAAACTTGTTTGGAAGTCAGCCATGGGATATTATATACTGTGGGGCTGAGTATAGAGAAAGTTCTATCTGTGTATGTGGATAGGTGGTTGAATGTAATAACAGTTCGGGCAGGCTGTGACAGGAAAGTAAGAGAGTGAAGGCTGAGACGGTGGGAATGGGTGGTGATGAGGTTGGGGTGGGGATGGTTTGAGGGGCGGGGGTTAAGGAAGGTGTGGAAATTCGATAGGGGAAGGAGAGGGTGGTCTGCATAAGTAGTATTTATATGTGTAAGATATGTAAGTTACTTGGAGAGCATGGTGTTGTTCGGCTGGTTTCTGCCATGTTTGATATCTGTCGAAGGGTCTTACATGTAAGTATCGCAAATAATTGATTGATTTTATCGATATTTGATCGGGTATACCTATGTCAGTGATAGGATGTGTGCTCGAAGCCGAACCTTATAGTTATAACAAGCGTGCAATTTAATTTGTAAAGAAAATTTAGTTAATTTACTTTTTTTTTTGGAAACTGATAGATTATATCGGAAATCGGTCGAGAATAACTCTTTTTTGTTTGGGGTGAACTGGTCTACAGGAAAATATCCTTGTGTATTGTAAGCAATTAAAAAGTTTTTTACATTAAAATATATCCTTTAATATTGGGAGTCGACCGAGTATAACTTAGATGACGGTAGATATAGGCGGCTGCAATATGGATCTATTAAGAAAATTAAATTATAAAAATGTGTATTCCAGCCGCTTTCAAAATACAATTGGGTCATGCTGATTTTGAGACATCCACAAATATAATTTTGATGAGATTGGGGAAAGGAGGGAAATTTTCGGAAAAAAGGGACATTTTTAAGGAAAGAAGTAGAATTTTTTGCGAATTTTGGGGGAATTTTCGACCTATTGGTGACCTCTAGGGCGGGATCAAAGATCAAATCCAAGATGGCGGCCGTGGTGTTATTCAAGATGGTGGGTGGGGCTACACTCGGGCGGGCGCTACACACCTGCTCCTGTACTGGAATCGGCTAAACCTATCTACTCTTCTTTTGTCAGAATGATTTTAAGAAATTAAGAGCAGCAATATGAAGCCCCGTTATGTGTAAGCACTTGCGAATTACTGCACCGTGTTTTCACAAAAAAATTATTTTGGTTGATTTTCTCTTATTTCCATTTAAAAAGTGGTGATAATTTAGGTACAAAACTCTGCAAAATAATTACGTTCATTGCTGCCATTGTTTTGGGTAATGATTTTCTAATTCAAACCATATAGTATAATTAGAGTTGGGCAGTCATAAAAAAAAGTCTAACAATCTGCAGCCTCGCCCAACTTAGTGTTGAGCCAGTTCGTTTACTTGCTAATCAAAAAATTAGGTGCAAATTAGAATATATTTGTAACAGAATAATGCAGATCTTTGAATGTTTTTTTTTTTGCAATGGGGCAGAATAACGTACTGTACTATCGTCGACATACGCCATTGCAATATTGTCTCGTACTATATTTCTGGGACGACATAATATTGCAATGGCGTATGTCAACAGTATTAAAGTACGTTAAAACAGTGTAGGGATTCTTCGATGTGAAAATTATGTTACCAGTAGGTGTGACATTAACTAAATTTTGTTGTACATAATTTAATTATGTGACTTCCAACATTACACAGAATTAATAGGACCGAACAAAATTCGCTTTATTTACCAGCAATACAGACTCCCATTACTCAGCCGTGTAGAATGCTTCCGAAAAGTGATTGAGAGTTCAATATTAGCGTGACCGAGTTCTGTAAATATTGCCACACGCGTAAATAACGGTAACATCGTGTAGAGACACATGGCTAATTAAATCGCATATTGTATTTTGATGTATTCACGTCAGTGGAGTATACTTTTCACCAAATGATGATTATTTTGCAGTTCTATGAGTATTAGTCATAATGTTATGCTAAACCTTGTGAGCGGAATCCGTAAAATTTAAAAATTAAAACACTTTTACAACGTAGGACCAACGGTGATTTTTTTGGGCAGTTAAGATCTGAAATATAGAAGGTTATGCATTGTTAGTGCAATTGAACATTTCTCTTGAATAAGGAAAGAACATTGCTTACAAGTAAATGGGTAAAAGTTAGGCAATCAATGAAATATGAATTTATATAAGTACACCATTCTACAGAAAGAAAGGTTGACACACAAATTTCACTTACAAATGTACTTGCGAATAACCTTTACTATAATAATACATTAGGAAATATTTATTGGTTATATGTAGATTTTCAACAGTTTCAGTATGTATTTACCTGTGCTAGCTGGGTTTCGAAAGCCACGATATTGTACGCATCTTTGTTGGCTTGAGCGAAGGGCGCGCCCAACTTTGTGGCGATATCAACAATGAAGTTTTTGTAAGCGTCAAGATATTTGACACCAAATGGTTCCAAATAGTAATCTCTTGTTTGAAGGCCAAGGCTCGTCTGGTCAAACTGGAAAATTCCGTATTTAAAACAATATTCAATCATCACATCTAGGTAAAATTAATTCTAATTTTATGTTTTGCTTTAAAATATAATATTCCCTAAAGATGAAGTCCCTGGACGATTTCCGAAATAAATATAAAAAGTTTTCAGGAACAAATGATAACAAGCACTAGAATTAAGTACATAACCACATAGCATATTACATCTTCGTTCTAAATTATTATTTGGAAGACTGCAAGAAAAGTTTGTCATTTTAAAATATATATTTTCAAACGTAAAAGATTTTCTTGTTAAATTTATACATTAATAAAATTACTAGGATTATTTTTAAAAATCTTAGGAAAATTTGTAGTTTACCAAATTCATGGGTTTGTCAGAAATTACGATAAAGTTATACAGAAAGCACATCCTCTGGTACTCAAATTACTGAAATAAAATTAATTTGGTGCTGCAAAATTAAAAAATCTTAAGTCATCGAACTTTACACTGAATATATACAAACAAAAAAAATAGTATTCTAAGTAACGGAAGTTTATCGAACACCGCAATAGGCTGTGCAGCGGTTTACTTGCACGAGCGATACTGCATTCCCATCCCAGTACTGGGTGTTTTCGTTTGAATCTTTCCCAAAAATTTGTCTTATTACAAATCTCTTAACATCTACACGGGGACGTATAAAACCACTAATAAGGCTTGGCAGGGGGAGTGGTTCCGAGTTTGGACCAGTGATGACATTTTAGCCTTGTGCTTAACATTAAATTAGGGGTAACGTTCGTACTCATCAAATTCAAGGATGGAGGTTCGAGTCCTGGAGTTTCCACAGTAAATTTTTCTAAAAATAATAAACTTAACACTGAAAAAATACTTATTAGTCACTGCAAAATATTTTGTTAAAATGGACCCTACAAAATTTTTTTTGTAGTGACCACAAAAAATTTTTGTTATTCCCAATGAAGTTTTGCAGTGACTATAAAAAATTTTTGTAACTAATAAGTATTTTTTTCAGTGAAGAATTACAGTAAGCGGAAGTGACTTTGGGATATTACAAAAAATATATTTCCCGTGTGTGGTAGCCCTTAACATAGAAATTTATATGCGATAATTGTGGAATCATTAATAGCTAAATGACATTTAATAAGGCCTAATATTTTCTCACAGTTTGCATGTATGGAAAATTAATATAGTATAAAAGTGTGCCAATTCCATCCCACGTATCCAAAGTCACCTCCACTTACGATGTACGTTTAGTATTATGATCATAATAATATTACTATTTCGAACTACATTTTTTTCTTATTGCTAGTGTATATGTTTACAAAGAATTTCTTGGCAGCTGGCTTCTCAGTCATATTCCCAGTTCGTGTGACACGCTTTCTAGTACTTTGTAACGAATCATACAATGTTAAAGATGATGGACATGGTATATCGCGAAAGTATTTTGTGGTAACATACCCTTGAACACGCTCTAGTTTCTTCCAATACGTATGATTCGGTAATATACTTCTGTCACAACGTAGTTACATGCAAACCAATAACAGGCATCAAATATTCTAATATCGGGATTCTTATTGGCTCAGTCAAATAGGGTAACATACCCCGGTACAAGCTAAAGCCAGTAACCTTCTGGTAGGCTGAACACGTGTTGAAAACCAGCAAACCGTCAAGTTTTCCCGCGATAAGCCGTCAGTTTTGTACAGTCATGGACACAAAAAATTTGCCAACTCGTGGAGGTGGAAATTCGTCTTAGTCCCGCTTCGGGTATGTCGGCAGGCAGGCCTTCGTACAGGCGACTGATGAGCGCGAGGCTTCACACAATGGCAAGCAAAGGCTGTGGGAAAAAAGGACACAAATCGCAACAAATATATTGCGATTAACACGTTCTTAGCCGCCTTTAGTAGAGAATAACCGTGGATGATATTTCGTGGTCATAAGTAATTGTACAGTACATATAACGAAGAGTAGAAATATTGACGTTGTGCCACAAACATATCAGATTTCGGTGTATTATTAGTCGATGTTATAATCTTTCAGTTTAATTTGTATTAATTCTACAAATGTTTACTTTCACATTCTAATAAATTGTTACCTGCCCCTCATCTTTATTTTGCAACTAGTGCATATATATAGCAACAAAAGGTTTATAAGGCAGCAAAAATACTCGGCAACAACGATACTGAAATTTTTTGAGAGCAGGGGAACAATTCAAAACTAGAGGGGTGAGGGGTTACATCTTGGAACAATAAACCCCTCTAATAAAGCGGAAGGAGGGGGGTTCCGGGGGCCCTCCCCGGGAAAATTTGGTATTTCAAGGTGTAAAATGGTGCACTTTTAGCATTTTTTGTATTTAGATATGCTTAATATTAAACTTGCTAAGTAGTGACTTTTTTAGAAAAAAACTGGCGAAGTTTTACAACGAGAAAGTTAATAAATCAGGAGCCTAGCACTCTAAAAGTGTTAATTTATACAAAAAACAAGAACACTACACACTGTAATTTAAGAATGAGTTCATTAATTATGCGTAACCAAAAATATTGACAAAAGCCTTGAGGCATACAAATTGCTACAACAACATCGGTGCTGTCTGCAATGCACGCTACGTATAATAATCAAGAATATGCGTAATAGACTGCTGAGACATAAAAATTAAAGTAAGGTAAATATAATTTCTTACTAGAAATTCCATTAAGAGTGAGTTTTAATTGTTTTGAAATCTTTACTCTTACGATGTCCATCACGAAAACACTATGATATTAATGATAAAACAATGTGCTTTCAACCTTCAAGGAAATAATGTTACAAAGTTACCTTCGTGGTAATATACATAGACATTTCATATTTCTATGAATGTTACTTAGGACTTATTACTCGGTAGTACGAGATTACATGTGTAACTTGGCCTATTTGTCGTAATGTGATAATCTCAAAATGTTGCTTCCCAACAAGTCGTTCAAAGTACAAATATTATCTCAAATTTTATAGTAAAAGCGATTCTACTACCTCGCGTATCACTTCCCGGGCCTCCGCACCTTGTAATCTCAGACTTGTGGCGCAGATAGAATACAGTCAACATCGAATATAATAAAAACATTAACAGCGTGCCCCTTCTTAAATGGCGTAAAAAGCTAAAGCTAGTCATCCACCTTTCGTCTGTGGGTCCGTTAATTACGTGATCTACAGCCAATCTGCAGCCTCATAAAATGTTATCCGTCCATCAAAACCGTAGCAAACTTTAACTTTTGACGACGAAGAAAGCGCAACCTTATTTATAAAGTCACCTTTGATCACACATAGAAGACTGATGTTTTTTTAAAATTGTTTTACTTTAAATTCCGATGCTTTCTTTGTGATTTGATTCCAACAACTTTTAATATTTTCTATTCAGCTACTTATTGGAACGTAATTTACTCTTTGTGAAGATATTTTTTTTGCCAGCAATAACGTCTAGGTCTTTAGCGCTGGTGAGAGATGACGTGATATGAGTATGGAGCGGCACCGGAATGTAGGGTGGGGGAAACGGAAGATACTCGAGAAAATCGGCCGACCAGCGGCATCATACATCACGATTCACACATGCGAAAGTTCGGGGACCGACCCCGCTAGGAATCGAACCTTAATCATCTTGGTAAGGGAGGCGAGTGCTCTACTGCTTGACAAATCTAAGTGTAGCCCCGGGTAGGGGAGGTAAGAGCGCTGGTGTTTCGAGGTCGCCGTGTGAAGGCAGTGGCGGGGAATGTCTTGGAGCCCTCCCTGTACACTTCTTTCATATTGTAAGCGACCATCTGTAGTAGGTCTAATAGGCCTGTGCAATTATATAGCTTGTAGATACGCGGTGCAGAACGACACAACCTGGGGGCCTAAGATCGAGTTTGTGCGAGTATAACTCGTTTGCGAATCGTCTCGTACGGCGCAAAACGTCTACGAGACGAAGGTTGTAAGCTCCAACACCGGCTACTCGTATACGCCTTACTTATTCGAAAGGAGTAGCGTTCGAGTGGAATTGTGTATCGTATATTCAGGTTGGCATCCATGAAGCGAGAAATTAAAGAGTTTTGACGAGAGGCCGCCAATCACAAGTCCAGTTACGAACGCTACTTTCTTATATTTACTTTTATGTTTTATTTTTGCAATAATTGCGTACCTATTTCAGTAAGATATCGTATATCACATTCAACAATCTAACCGAAGTTATTTGTTTTAACACTGCAAGAATATAAAACGTGTCCAATGCAAGCTGGCAACCACTTGGACAGCAAGAGTAGCCAGAATGTTGCGGGAGGAAATAATGGCACAACTTAATTCATTCTGAAATGACGGAACGTAATAAAAAACATATTGAAAGGTTTGTTGCAAGTTGAATGTGTATCCTTTTGTCATTGTTTTTTTGGTAAATCTGCACAAAATTTTCTTACATGACTATGGTTAATTTTTGCATCAGTCAAGATACTGAAATTCAAGTACAGCTGTTGGGAAAATAGCTTATTTTATTATCCTGGGAATCGGTTTATAATGTGCTTCATGTTTCGAAACTTCTCTTTTTACAAGTAGAAGTTTAGCATAACGTCGTAATTCGACAATAAATTTATATAATATATTTAAAATTATTTTTAAAAATATTATATTGTGTTGATTTGAAATTAGGAAAGCTGTAACAGAAAGACCAATACGCTGATCACTCGGTTATCACTCCATTAAATGATTTATTGTAAGAAAATATGCATAGTGGTTAGTAAAAAGTTTTCTAAGAGTCTTTACATTTTTTATGCGGAACTTATTTTTCCAGACACAAAATGTTACGTCGTACATATGACCAACCCAGCCAAAAGTAAACAGTTGTTGCACTAAAGATTTTCATGTTTTTGCCTATGTAAGAAACCATTATACGATCGTTTTTCAGCTTTGTATCCCAGTGTTGACGAAAAGAATTTCGTATGAAATAAGAGAATATTTATGAATGTTATTCATTTCTTAGTTTAAATTACGCAACAGGTTATATTATTTTAATTTGAAACTAATTATTCATATGTGAGAAAATATTTTATTACAGAAGATTTAGGTAGAGATGACAATTTTTGCTTATTTATGGAATTTATTACTTATATCTAGAGACATGAACATTTCGCGGAAAGAAATTTGCCTCACTTTGTGTCAGTGACTTGTGTGCACGTCTGCAGACTTGCTTCACGGTCAGAGATTGGATGTTTTGACATTCGTGTGTCGTGGGGTTTTACACGCAAATCACAGACGTGTGGTGTTGCAGTAACCTTATTGTGATTGGTATAGTCAAATGAGAAACGTCACAGTTCAAAAGCGCACTGCCAATATCTATGAAACAGAACTGCAGACATGCACATAAGGTACTGGAACAAAGTGGGGCAAAATTCTTTTCGCGAAAAGTTCATGTCTCTACTTATATCAGATTATATTTATTTTCCCGGTATCATTACTATTAACATTGTTGCAAACACTAATCATAATGCAGACTACACATCCCTTTATTAAAGCAAATGTTTATTTTATTATATTGTAAACATATTTTGGAATCTATATAATTTATTATTTCGTGGGGCTGAAAGTTATTAGTCACGGTGTTTGTTCATTGGCGAAATCTAACGTATCACTGGCATAGCTAGAGTGTAAATGTGACATTTTCTAACAGAGCCGGATGTGACTGTATCGCCTATTTTATAACTTTTTTATTTTATAAGATGTCATTCTAATTATAGGAAAGGGATTTTTGCCACAATTGTTTCGTTTAACTAAACTGCGAATGCTACCGACAGTGAAGAGGTCCGAGTCGAGGTTAGCTAGTAAATGTTGGTGCCTCAAGACAGTCTTATCTGCTTCTTTAAGACGCCATTCCAGAAAGCGCTACTTCTCCTTACCAACACTAAATATGTTGGTCTTTTGACGCGGTGTTTAGCTTACCGATTTATAAGACAGTTCGACTTTCTTTGCTTGGAATCTCAGAGGCTGGAATGAGACTCAGCTCTAGCTACCGGATTTTTCCCTCTTATTAGATACATTTCACATAATTTATGTTATTAAAATTAAGTAAGTGACATGATAAGGTTTAGTATTATTACATAAGGAAAACTCGGTTTGCAACATGAAATACTTCAACTATCTTAGTTATACAGAGTAATTCCTGACCGTAAAAGCAGAATATTATTCATAATTTCTTCACTACTTGTAAACTTTACAACACATTCTAAAGACATATTGTAAGGATGGATGTTCATTCAAAAAAGATATTTACAGTCTATTACTTACTTCACATCACTAACTACACGCTGAAAATTGTACTCAGCCGAACTAGTTTCGTTTAAACTTAATGAATAAGTTTGAAATGTAAAATGTCTTCTTGAAATTAATATTGGTGTTATGGGTTTTATTTTATATCCAATAATCTGTAAGGTTTTCCTGTTTATCACTTTTTTCCCGTTTGTAAACATGTACCTCACTTTTGTTAAGTATGTGGGAAAACCTTACAGTTATTTACCAAGTTATTTGATTAAATACATTTACAACTATTTCTGTTTTGCACACATTGCATGCTTGACGCACAAAAATGCCTATTATATAAATTTCGATAAGTAATAACAGAAACATAAAATACTATGCTTACCACAAAATGGCAGTAAGAACATAACTGGGAGAAAGACAAGAGCAAATACAATGCAGATCTTCCACAACATTTAAGGAAATAAAAAATTCATTGAACTGTATCCCTTGTAGGCCCTAAATCTAATACGCTTTTTTGCTCTCTACTTTATCATCGCATATTTATTCGTATTCTACTTCTCCTAATGGTAGTAGCTTTAATGTTTAACAATCATCAACAGTGTGTAGACTTATAGTTGTTTCTCGAATCATCATAGCACTAAACTAAAGATAAATCATCAACAGTCTCGCACGCTACTATTTCGTGTAAATTTTCGTTTAAATCTAATTTTCATCATCAAGAAGACAAAAAGTATATAAATAACTATGTAAAAACATCTACTTACTTTGGCCAAGTTTTGAACTCACGGCAGCTTAAAAAGTTCATTAATTACGCTGCAGTTCTGAACATTTTTTATTTTTTTATTTATGATTTTTATTGTATTTTTTATTTTAAGAAATAGTTGGTACAATGGCAAGGCTATCGCCTCACCACTGCACCAAACATCCCACCACTCCCTTAAGTTGGCACTTTGCTTTTGTGTAGTTGTCGTAATTGTATGTTGACGTGTGGCACCTGGACAAAACAAACACGAACACCCAGTCCTGAACCCGAAGAAATGACTGTAAATGTCACCTCCCCGGCTGGGAATCGAACGCGGGACCCCTGTCTCAGCAGCCAGGAGCGCTTACCACTGAGCCATACGGTGGAACACCGGTCGCCTATTACACCACATGCTACAAGTGATGTTATTATTAAGTATTACGTAAGTTATAAATACGTTTATTTCAGTCATTATTAATTAGTAGTTTTCAGCCTCAGTAATTTTGTAATTGCTGTTTTATTATGTTTCGCGCTGATGCATAATTCATATATTCCACGTGTGCCGTCAAACTCGCTTTATTTGAAGGAGGTGGCAATTGCCATGGCGGCCATATTGTCTGCCTATTACACACGCGGTATACGAGTTGTGAAGGTGAACGTAGCCTACCGAGAGAGTACCAACTCGCACGGTCTGGACGTATACGAGGGCTCTCGTATGGTTCGAGCTTACCGTTTTTAAAATCGTATGAGTTTCGACAGAAAATTTAACAAATCGTATACGAGTACAGTTAGAGCTTAGGCCCCCTGGACAACAGCTAACTACACACTGGTTGTCACTTTTCAGCTGACGAGACTGTACACACTGCTTTTTGAGACGCAACGTTAGTGGTCGCGACGGCCATGCCACTTGCTCGCTATTGGCAGTTAGGATGTAGCGGGGCAAAGGAGAGTAGGAGGGTGGGGTATGTCAGAGAGGGGGAAGGCTGTAGTTCACATATTTTCCGAAGACACACTTAGGTCTGTCGAGCAGTAGTTACTTCACCCACCGCGGCCTCCTATATATGATGCAATCAGCAAAATTATATTGAATGAAGTTTTTTTATTTGCGTAGCGATTTGATTTGTTTTAACGAGTTTCAGGCTCGCAAAATATTTTCTCGATATTCATTTACACGTGTTTCAATAGTATAATTTTCCTTATGTTAAACAAACGTTATATATTTTATGTTTTTATAATTTTTAAAATTATATTTTTTGCACATACTCATTCTTCTGCTGAATTGTTAACTTGTTTGATAACCTTGACAAACCAACGAACGAATGACACGTTACTAAACCTCTTAAATTTCATACATGTATTACATAGAATTTGATGCTGACTACGAGAACACTTTGAAACACTATAACCATTTCCACATACCTCCATTTATTTTTTCATTTTTTTCTTTTGACGCAATAACGTATCATGTATGAAAAAATATTTTAATGTTTTCTTGTTAATTTTTTGTTATTTACTTTGACACTTCATACATAATCTCTCTATATAAAATGAAGAGACCCATTCACACATTCATACACTCGTCAACGCACAGTCCAAACCTCTGTACTAAGATATGTGAAATTTTGAAAGGGGCTTTCCTTACGCCGTAGACATAAATTAAGGTTTTTTATAATAAGTCTGTGAAATGTGGTGAAATATGTTTTTCATGAGTCCTCAATAGCGCTTAAACCAGTTGAGATATAAAGGTGCTTTTTACATCAGCACAAAGTTTACAAATATGTATCTAGTGATGATGGTGCATCGCGAAAATGTTTTTGCCAACATATCCTTGAAACCACTGTAATTTCTTGAAACATTATGATTCGGTTATATACTTCTGACATAACGTAGCTGTCTGCACAGGCATAACATATTACAATATAGGGATTCTTATTGGCTCAGTCAAATAGAGTAACAGTTCCAAGTACAAGCTAAAGCAAGTAATCTTCTGGTAACCTGAACGTGTGTTGAAATCCAGCAAACAGTCAAGTTTTCGCGCAATAAACAATCATGTCTACATATTACTCGTTTTTTTTATTTATAAACAAGGGGGCTAAAGTTGTAAAATATAATTTAAATAAATTTACGATAACTTTTAAACCTATTGTGAAATCGAATTGATTGATGTATCAAAACCAAGCCTACGCATAACCCTAAAAAGCAGTTGCAGGACTTTTTTTAATTCAACTTCTAAGAACATTAAAAAATTATCTTTGTTTAAACTAAGGAGGGAGTTACAGCCAAATTCTTTGAATTGATTTAATAATGTTTGGTTTTGTACGAGGTATAATTTATTTTTAGATATAATTTGTGATTACATTTATAGTAATGAAAATTTCTTGCTTACACAGTTTTTATATAGTGGCATGTAAAGTGACAGTTGCATGAAACGGTACTATACAAGAAAAGGAAAATCGACAGAATTAAATAAACGAACTAATTTATACTGAAGAACAGTGAATAGGGCTACGTCAAGACATGTATAAAAACCGGCAATTATATTTTCCGTGTTAAAAAAGAATGGCAGAATTTTGACAATTTTTTAATTCAAATTCAGCTATTGTTTAAAGAAACAAAAAAAATCACTGAAGTTGTTTTATAAATATCTTGACGTAACCTGTGACACGGTTCTTCAGTGAGAAATCATTTCATTTTTCTAAGTCAGATGGTTTTCTTCTCTTGTAAAAAACCGTTTTTTAAAAATTTGGGCTTGATCTGCCTGTACACAAAATCTATAAATTCTAGAAAATTTTTATTACTCTAAATATATTCACAATATGTGTCTATAAAGTAAATCATGTATCGTACAAACATTAAAATTATTTAAAAATTTTAAATTCTGCAGGTAGCCCCTACCCCACCCCTCTTAATCGACTGTATCTGTTAGACGTGTGGAGATATCGCGATATTTGTGAAAAATAATGAAACTTACGTAAATAACTAATAAGTGATTAAATAATTTTTTTCGAAATTCGACAGTTTATGTGGCGGAAAATGTAAAATGTTCGAGAAGTATCAATTTTTTGAAGTTGTTACTTTTTGTCAAGCTATTGATACGTGTACCGCTTTGGGCAAAGGCCTATCTTAACACATTTGCTTTTTGTAAATTCTGATGAACTTTCTTGACGTAATAGTTTGGGACACTGGTAGGAAGTTTAGGGTTCAAACCCCGTGAAAAAACGACGACGGGGAACTGCTATGCTATTATAGATGCACATATTAGTGGCAACTGGCAGAAGGACCGAGAAAACTGGAGATCCATAAGAAAAGTAACCGAACTGTGGTATCGTACAGGCACGATTATCACATGTGAAAATCCGGTTGACTGCCAGTGTAGTCGAACACAGATTACTATATTGTTGATAATTTTTAAAAGATCAGTGAGCGAAGTCATGGCCGGGCAGCTGGTATAAATTAGAACATATTTCGGACGTCTACAACACAAAGAACAACACAATATCCTAGCTGCCGAACTGTATGGTATAGATAAGCCGTTCACTGAACTTGAAAGCGAATTTCAGAACCTTAGCATAGTGGATAGTAGCCGAACTGTCACGGAGAAGACCGAACCTTGGAAGAGGGACGAATCTTTTCTGATCCTGGTCAATATTGTGGACAGAGAATTAAATTATTTATATTAAATAACCATCTGCAGGGCTGGTTTGTTACTAAAAAAAATCCAACAATTTCAGTACGCTCAAAACACAAAAATCTAATAAAACGTTTATGCTCAAACTTTTAAGCTGTTAGTAATTAAATAGCATTTTTTTAAATCAGTATAAATATAAAATTAGATTAAACATATGTCTTGCTATATTGTGTTTCTTTATTTGAATTTTATATTTTTACGCATATGCACTAGTATGTACGGGGTACAAATAATATTTTGTAACCCACTATCAAATTTTGGAGGGTACATTGTACCCCTGTACCACCCCGTTCCTACGCCACTGATTCAGAACATTGTACGCAATAATGGTACGCCGCAGGCTATGTCAAGAAATGTAATAGTTTGTTTAACTTAGGCTTATTGCTAAAATATCCAGATAGAATTATCGCGAGTTATGACAGAACACACAAATGACATTTAGGTACCAATTAATGAACACCATTATGTTTAACTAACAAAACTTTTCGGCCATATAATCAATCCTACGGTACCTGATTATTATTTCGCATGGATAACTGTACAGGCTATGTTCAGAGTACAATTTGTAAAAACAAAATTGAAAACAGGACAGTTAGTTTAGAAGTTACCATTTTTTTTTTAATAACATAAATTTTTTTACACTTTAATGAATTTCCGGAGATGTAAAAAATATAACAATTGATGATATGTATCCTAATATTTTGGGCGGAAACATATAAACCTATAAATAAAATTATAACCACAGAATAACTCTCTATTTTTATTCTACAAAATAAGCACAATACCATTTTAATATTATACAATTATTCTAAAAAAGAAAAAAATAAGGTAACTTTTAAACAATCTCTCCTATTAAAATTTTTTAAACAAATTAAACTTTGAACATAGCCTGAAGCAATTATCCACGTGTCATTAATAATCAGGTGACGTAGGATTAATTATAAGGCCAGAACCTTTTATTAGTTTAAAATAATGGTGTCCTTGAACTTTTGGTTGAAGCTGTAGATATTTTAAATATCACGATATTATAGAAAAATATTTTGTCGGCGTTGGTTCAGTTGCTTGTATTAAAGAGTTTGAGAAATTTTCACGTTTATGCAATTTGAATATTGGAATATAAATGTTTGAAATTTCATTTGTTCACTAACGCGTCGTTGTGAAATGTTATGCTACATAGTAGACAGCAATATTCAGCTAGTTGTGCGTTCATACATTACAGATGTCAATTGTTAAATATGGGATCACATACAGTAACTTAGGGAACAGCAACATAAAACGTTTTAGTAACTACACACTTCATATATGCTTGCATTACGTAATATATGTTAATAATCAATACGTTAATCACTTGTCAGTCAGAACTGCCTAGTTAGGTGTTACCTACATAACAAAAAACTATGAGGCAATATTATCCTTGCGTTACGTTATTCTGATAACGATGCTGTGACAACATTTATTTTACGTGAACCGTGGCTACTAAGTGAGCTTTGATGGTAACAATCTACGTTAGGACCCATGGACGGAACCACGTGTGCAGTTGTTTCGCACGAGAGAATGACAACTGTTTCTGTCAAATGGGGCGAAAGTGGTCGTTTGCGACTACCTGGACCAACAACTCACAACATTATTCTGTAATCAGGATCAAATTTACCGCTTGATATTAGATATTTAGTGTCTGAAATACTTGTTCTATACTTGTTTCTGAAGGTTTTTATTGTAAATAATCACTACAGTGAGACCGTTACACGTTTTCTTCGTGCTTAAGGCTGTTCCAGTGATATCGAAAATCGCCATGTTAATAATCTTAATTTGAATGGTCAGATGTGCTTCGTATGCCTTCCATGAACACGCCGAGAATGCGTGGACTCCCTATATAAGTCACCGCGCTTCACAATTTCTCACACTCGCCTTTGGGCGCGCTCAGGGAGAGGGCTATCGTCACTCCTCTCCTGCGAGCGACGACAGCGCTCCGCGTACTGGAACAG
>PNEQ01069809.1:0-25762 GCA_003012365.1 Medauroidea extradentata | reverse complement strand
TCACCACTTTTTACCCCTTTTCACGTCCTTAGGTGGCGAATTTCGAAAATTCCTGAAATTACTTTTTAGGTATTTGAGTAAGCATCAATCCTAAACAAAAATCACGTCTCTATATAAAAAAACTATGGGATCGATATATATCGAATGTGAGTCGAAAACTCATATTACCCCATTTTTAACCAGTTTAGGGCCGAATTCGAAAAATATATTTTAAATGGTACTTGGGATACTTGCAAAAGCACCAATTTAAAGCAAAGAGTACTTCGATATCTCGATTGATTCGATAGATATGGAATGATAATCGAAAACACATTTCACGTATTTTCACCCGTTTAAATAAAGAATTTCGAGACGGTTTTGAGTCCTGTCATAAACATTTGAAAAAGTAACCAATTAAAGTAAAATCGCGACGATAGCCAATTGTGTTTCAAAGATAAAGACGATTCATTAAAAACACATTTTGCCCCTTTTTACTGTCTGGGGGTCGAATTAAAAAAAAAAAAAACGAAAACAACTTTTTGGGTATTTACGTAAGCAATATTTTAAAGTGAATATCAACTCTCTATCCCGAAGGGTTCGATAGATATCAATAGTTTATTGGAAACACATTTAAGGTCTTTTCAGCCCCTTGAAAGTTGAACTTCGAAAAATACTTAAATTGGCTAGGAGTGTCCTATTAAAGTAAAAATCACGATGATAGGCCGTCGGGTTTGAGCTCTATCGACGTTTCTTCGGAAACACATTTCACCCTTTTTCACCCCCTTAGAGGTCAAATTTCGAAAAATCTCTTCTTAGTGCTTGCCTACGACCTGAAGGGAACCCCCACAAAAAATTTCACGATTCTAGGTCCAGTGGTTTGGGCTGCAGTTTGATATGTCAGTCAGCCAGTCAGTCAGTCAATCAGTCACCTTTCATTTTTATATATATAGATGACGAGAAAAGATTTATATTTAATAACTAGCCAGCCGGCTGCGGCGTTGCCCGCATGAAATTATGTAATGTAAACAGTAACCCTGAATAAAACATGTGCTAAAGGCCTATAAAAGCTAGCGTACTCAATAACAGTGAACTATAATTAACTGTCTTAACTCAGTGTAAAGAGCGCGGGCAATATGCTCGTATGATGTCATAGTTATTCCCATCGCAAAGTCTTGCACGGGATACGAACCCGTAATCCCACCCCTCCCACATCACATACTTTATACAATACCTGAGTGAATACTTAAAGGCAGGCCGTGAGAATTCTTTCGTATGTACATGTTACTGTCCAAAGAGGTTTTATTTATGAGTAGGTTGGCAAAAAGAAACGAATGTTGAATTATTTGAATTATTTCTACGTGATCATTCTCTTTTTTCGGGAGACTAACCTTTTACAGCTTTTCGCCTACTTATTTTCGAATTTCATAAAAACCTTAATTTGATTTGCAGATATTTACATAAGCATCATTCTTAACCAAAATCATCTCGATATCTCAACGGGTATAAGCGGTACAGATGATTATTTGAAATCACATTTTATTTCTTTAACAGATTTCAAGGACGAATTTCGAAAAATCTTGGAATTATTTTTTTTTTATATTTACGTAATATTTATTTTAAAGCAAAAACCATTTCAATATGTCCACTGGTTTAGGGGATATGTGGGATTAATTAAAAAAACAAGTTTTATTTTTTTATGAGCATTTAAGGAAGAATTTCGAAAAATTGTAAACATACTTTTTAGATATTTACTTAAGCAAATTAAAAAAAAAAATGACACGACTATCTGAAATGGTTAAGGAGAAATCATGGATTAATGAAAACACATTTTACGGCTTTTAACCCCCTTAATTTTCGAATTCCACAAAATAGAAAAATTTGTGAATATGCATTTCTCTGGGCAATATTATGATGTTAAAAAATGTACGATAGCATTCCCGGTTAATGAGATATCCAGGATTCTTTTAAAACACATTTCACCCCTTTTTGGCTCTCTTAATTATCGAATTTCGAAAAATCTTTTCTTGGTGGGTGCGTACGGGGCAAGGGGAAAGCTTCCCTCAAAATTTCATGGTTCTAGGTCCAGCGGTTTGGGCTGAGCGTTGATGAGTGAGTGAGTGTGTCAGGACACTACATTTTATATATTAACATGTAATTATTTTTTAACGTTCGTCACGTGACATTATAAATTGTATTCGCAATAACGAGAATTTTTTGTCACATCGCGCCATTTGTGTCGCGTCCGTCGCACTATTGTAATTTAAACATTAGACTGATTTCTGTAAATGCCATAGTATAAGGATGTTGGTGTCACGTTTCAACATGCTTTTTTATTTGTTAACGTAACTTAGATAAATGGTAAAAATTTGTTACTGCTAAAAATTTTTTTTTGAGGGATTGAAAATTAGTCCTTTACTTTAACGAAACGGTAATATAAAAAACTGATTTATTGAAAGTGTGTATTTTTTTAGCTGGAAACAAAATAACTTTGGAACAAAGGAAAGATTAACTTAAGGGGGCCTCCCTACTTGCGCATCAAATGCGTTGCATCGAGTTACGGCTATTCTATTTATGACGAAACTATTTAACGCTCATTTTATTTTTACATCTAAGAAAATAACACACACTTCAAACTATGTCGCTATAGTTTCAAAAATTCGGCACGTTTATTAGAAACATCATTTTTGGATCCTTCAAAATGACCAAAATATTATTTCCCAGACTGCCGTATCTTGAAAAATAACAATCGGATTCGAAAAAATTCAACTATTGAAACAAATTTTAGACTCTGAACTACGTTGGACACAAACAAAATAATGTTGTCTCCGCTTTTAAGTCCCATAGGAAAAATTATATTAGTAAAGAACTGCACGCCAGCTGAGTGGCTTGCACAGAGAGGCGAAATTACATTACATACTTCAGTGAACGGCAACCTTACCGCTCCTGCCTCACACACACAAACGCAGCCTCTCTGGGGAGGCCCCTTAAATATGAATATTGCCTTAAGAATGCATGGGCGAAAGACAAAACTAGAAGCAAGGAAAAAACAGTTGAAATAGCGTTTACCGTAGCTGGTTGAAACGTATGTTATAGCTCTATGCAGGCTATATTAGCTGTCGCTGAACACACTGAAAAAAAAAATGTTGTGGTAAGTGTGCTCCACAAAATTATTTTGTAGTAACCAGAAAATAATTTTGTGGTGGGCACAATATTTTAGTGGTGACAAGAAAACGTTTTTGTGGTTACCACAAGATAAATTGTGCAGGGTAAATACCTACAAAATATTTTTTTGCCTGCCACAGAATTTTTTTCCCGTGCACACAAACGACGAATTTAATACATGTATGTTGCAATTTCTTGGTCCAGAGGTTCACTAATTTAGTACTAGTCCTTCTATGCCTTTATTGTGCAATGCACTGTCTTCCTTCTAGTGACAAGTGCTTTAGAGATGAATGAAACTGCCGGTGTGATTTTTATTCGGAACTGTAAAAAAGAACAAAAATGATATATATATTTAAAACCATATTTAAGTGACAAGTGTTTCAAAACATGCTGTAAAAATTACAATCAATTAAGCAGGATGTATGAAGATTTTCAGAGCGCAGCCTACAGTCTTGCCAAGCCTACTGACTTTCTGATAAAGTAGTCCAGTCAATTAGTGGATTGTAGACGGAAATGTTTTGACGTTAAGAATTTTCTGCAGGACTTTGTTTGGACTAGTTAAGAGTTCTACGTAATAAAAGTCCTAGGATATACGATCATTGGCAAAGGGGGGAGGGTGAAGAAGAATAAGTGTGTAGGTTTTTCGCTTATCTCGTAAACGGTGAGAAGTTTCTTGAAAAATGTCAAACAAAAATTGAATACGGTTTAATTTCTTACAGGAATGTGTCTATTCATTTTTTTCATGGTTGTAAAAGTTTAACAGTTACACGCTTGTCAATTTCGTTAGTTAAAAAAAAGACCCTCATTTACTGCGTCTTATAGCTTCTTTAACGTAATGGCTTCGAAAAATAAGTGGCAGATAGTAAAATGTCCTTTGATATACACATCACTAACTGATAAAAAATTAGAACAATCTTAGACTATTTTTAAGAAAATTCCTAACATGTGACACAAAAATATATAACAGCTGATATTTACACGTGGTATGTGACCGAGTAATGAGGACTTGCCTCTATGTTACGGCCCCCAGTCGCCATCTTGGTTTTGTGAGACATTGACCTTTGATCTTGACCTTTGACGTTAACGTCACCGAAGGTCGAATTTCTAAAATTTTCAAAATTTCTAAAAAATCCAAATGTTTCAAAAAAATTTACAATTAGAAAGAAATAAAAGTAAATTTGAAAAAAAAAAAAAAAAAACGAAAATTGTTTCATTTTACGTAATCGCTACCTTGTTCGCCGCTTTCTGCCACCTGCTTAGCGTTATAATGGCCGACATCTAGGTGTTATGTCATAAAATTGTTAGATTTCGTATTCCACGGGGAGTTTCCCCCGAGCTATCCGATTGTTTAATTTCTCATTCCAACCAAATCCCGCAACATATTAAAGAAATACAACTTTGTCAAAACTGTTTATATAACGGTTTAGTTAAAAACATATTTAACAAATTACAACACGAATGACTTGTCTTAACCGGACGAACTCCAATAACACACTGGAGAGAGAGAGTGAGAGAGAGGGAGAGAGTGAGTGAGTGAGAGATTTTGGTCAGCGCTTAACATCAAGGTCTTTAGCGCTGGTGAGGGATGACATGATGTGAGTATGGAGCAGCATAGGAATGTAAGTTTGGGGGAAACGGGAGATCCCCGAGAAAACCCGCCGACCAGTGGCATCGTCCGGCACAATTCCCACAAGCGAAAATCTGGGGACCGACCCCGCCAGGAATCGAACCTGGATCGCCTTGGTGGATAACACACTGGATTACCCACCACTTTTTACATGCGTGTATTAAGTCACTTGCATGTACCCCCTTCCACAGTTTCCACTTTCCCATCACCTACCACATTCAGCGTTTTCCTCCGCAATTATTTTTATTGTATAAGACCTATATGCTGTTAGCAACGTGATAAATCCATCTGTACACTCCCAGAAAAAAAGTTATTTTGCTCTTTTACTCAGAGAGTCTTTATATTTTTATATGCATGTAAATAATTCCGCCACCTTCACCTCACCTAGACAATCAAAAGGTACCTCTTTCCCTTCGCAGTATTCATAGCCCCTTCAACTAATATAAAACCAGCATCTCTTCCAGTTTGTGGGCTTCTCATGTTTTACAAAGTATGTACTTTTTGTAAAGAATTTATGTTTATTTTTGTAAAGGATAAACGATTATTATGATTTAGTTATATAAACGTAAAATTACAATTTTTATATGTTTATTTACTTTTCACAATTTTTGAAGAATAAAAGTAAAAAATTCCACTGACAGTTTTTCTCTTGATTGCCGGGGGCGCCGTGGTGGTCGAATGGTCAGACCATTCACCTCCCACCAAGGCGATCTGGGTTCGATTCCCGGCGGGGTCGGTCCGCGGATTTTCACATGTGGGAATCGAGCCCGGATGATGCCGCTGGTCGGCGGGTTTTCTCGGGGATCTCCCGTTTTCCCCGCCCCTTCATTCCGGCGCTGCTCCATGCCTCATGTCACCCCTCACCGGCGCTGAAGACCTAGATGTTAGTGCTGGCCTAAATGTCTTCACTACAAAATAGCTAGAGATGGTGGTTTGTCACGGGAAAACTTGACTGATTGCTGAGTTTCAACGTACGTTCAGCTTACCAGAAGATTACTGACTTTAGCTTGTACGTGGAGCTGTTACCCTAAGCCGCGTACACACGAGCGCGCCGCGGCTGCAATGCAACACGCGCCGAACAGTATTCGCGAGGCGCGCGCAAGTGTGTACGGAGCTTCGAACACGCGCCGAGCACGCCACGAACAGGCGCGCCGCGAACCACCGACTGTCGGTTTTTGCTACGAACACAAAGCGATTTGGCGCGCCAGTGTGGATGTGTTCAGTCCGCATTCGCCCTGAGTAGCGCGCAGACCATGGCGCTCAGTGAACTGTGGTGTTCGTCACTTTTAGATGGATCGCCTCATGCGCAGCGCGTGCTCGAGGCGCACAGTGTTGCTCCGCGCCTTGTCTGCATCGCGCGTTCGATGTCGCATTGCAGCCGCGGCGCGCTCGTGTGTACGCGGCTCTACACTCTAAAAAATAGTTTGTAAATTTACCAGGCGTGCGTATAGGAGCGCTAAGAAAGTAGGTATGGTAGAATAGTTTCCCAGACATCCATGGTAGCACTCGTAAATCTATTTATAAAACAGTCAAATGTATACTGAAGTTACCAGACTTGTATTGTAACATTTGTAAAAGTTTGCATATTTACAAGGTGGAAGTATGATAACTGTCCCGTACTGCGTCTGGGATAATAACTTCCTAAACATTTTAGGAGGCTTTTTTACAGTGTTGACTGAGTCAATAATAATTCGGCTGTTGAAATATTTGATGTCTGTTATTTGTTTGCGGACAGCTACGTTGTCTCGAGACTACATCACCAAATTATATGTGTTTCAATTAACTACAACGTTTTCAAGGGCATTTTGGCACAAAACATTTTCGCGATATACCATCATCTCTAAAAATAGCCTAAGTGAAGAGCTTGGGCATACAATTTCCTAACCCTCAGGAGAATCGCAGCGGTATTTAGGTTCTGTACACCTGGCTATTCTGTGTTGGTGCTTTGACAAATGTAACCCGGTGTTATTAACCAAGTACTTAGCGTGAGAAAGTCTTCTACCTGGACCACGTCAGAGAGAAACACCGATGACTCAGGTAAGGGTTACGGCACCTCGACATCCAGCACAGAGAGAATCTCTCCGTTGTTAAGCGAGTACAGCAACCCTTGCACGGAGCAGATAAATGAAACCACGTGTGTGAGTCTCGTGTGAAGTGTCCCAGGAGAATGTTACGAACACAGACGTGTCGCTGGGAACCATCTCCATCAGTCTGCTGCGTCGTCGGTAATGAAGACACCGCCTGAGAGGGGGACAGGGGGGATAAAGAGCTTGTAATGCGTCTCGTACCGCCAAGAAGACGTCGTGTCCGGCATTTGTCGCGGCTGGAGACGCCAGTCCCGGCCGAGAAGATGCCCACGTCCGTACGCGTAGCTGTCGGTGGATGTGTCACTCCGACGACTGTGCGAAGCATACTTAATAAGCAAGTTGTATCACCTCTCTTGTTGAATTTTCCACTTACATCTCTACGTATGAAAGAGTTCACTGAATGACTGAAGTTACTCTGAGATGGACCATAGCCATCTTTAGTAGAAGGCCGCGGCCTTAGATCTGGCAACCCTGCACACAAGGGTCATTTTAACACTTCTTTTAGCTCTTCAAAGGCAATGGATGTACCTGATTCGTTATTCTGCCCTACACACTGGTGAATCAGGGGAAGTCGCTGTCTTTGGCGAGACAAAAGAAGTGTTAAAATAACCCTTCTTGACAGGGTTGCCAGATCTAAGGCCGCGGCCTTGTACTAAAGATGGCTATGGATGGACTCCATCCACCCAGTAATCTTGACTAGTGAAGAAGAATTTCCGTATGTGGACATCTGCAGCTGTGAATCATTGTCAGTGATGGGCTGTTTTTAACTCTTAGCGTATCGGGGATTCTACCGGCAAATCGCAGACTTGTGGTGTCCCAATAACCTTCACCTGATTGGCAGAGTCAAACGAGCCACGCCTCTGCACAAATACGCTTTGCCAACAACTAGGGCCATGAAACTTTCGTGAAAAGAAATTTTCCCCAGTTTGTCTCAGTGACTTACGTGCACATATTCAGCTTTGCTTCATGGTTATTGGCAGCGTGTCAGTGGCGTATTGTGGTCGTGTTCCAAGACAGGAGGTGCTAAGTATAGTCCGTTCACGATAAAGTGAGCACTGCTTGAAGTTTTCTTTCTGCCGTTTTGCAGCCATTTTTACTATTTGTAATACGAAAACTTCCATGTAACTAAAAACCAGTGTAAACGTTTCAACACTCTAATAAGTTAACATATATTGGCCCAAAAATCGTACTTAAAATAATTACAAGTTCTGCTGAGTGCTCAGATTAAAGTGAACAGCCTATAGTGACTTACGTGCACATCTGCAGCTCTGCTACATAGTCCGTGATTGGACGTCTTAGCTCTGACGTGTCTTGAGGTTTTACTGGTAAATCACAGACTTGTGAAGTTGTAGTAACCTTACTGTGATTGGCAAAGCCAAATGAGAGACATCACTTCACGAAGACACGCTGCCAATAACCATGAAGCACAACTGCAGATGGGCACGTAAGTCACTGAAGCAAACTGGGGAACAATTCTTTTCGCGATAATCATGGGTCCCTACATATACTGAACACTGAGTTATATGTGCGACCATTAGACTTTTAAGAGTGCTGTGCATTGGTTTGAAATTTTCGCGTTTGACGCGCGGGAACAGCGGAGCGATAAGAGCCATAGTACAACGCTCGACGATAGGCACATGGTCTCTGTTCACAGCGCGCTAAACTGGCATGCTATGTTTTCCTACAACTCTTTTTCCTATGGGACTTCAAGCAGTGACCCTATAATTTTATATTTGCGTAGTATGAAGTAAAGACCAATGCACGCACCTCATTTTGCAATTTACCGATTCAGGTCGTATTTTCAGAGTTACAGCAGTCTAAAAAGCCATTTCCACAGGCCCAAAAATCATGCTACTAACAAGCATACTGAATTTTCAAAATGTGTCATACGTAGTTTCAAGTGGATGTTCTTTTCATAGATAACAATAAAAATAATAAGTTGGGTGGTTTCGCGTAAAAAAAGTATTCGCGTAACACGCCACAACCCCGTCCAGCGGCTAAGTATACAGTCCTCTTAAGGCGGTTCCCTATATAGATTACGTGTGTGTGTGTGCGAGGCACGAAATCGATAAACCGTAAGGTCGCCGCTGGCCGGCGTGTGTAGCGTAGTTTCGCCCCTACGTGCAAGCCACTCAACTGGCGCGCAGAGCTTTACTAGTATTTATTTTCCTATGGGACTTCAAGCGATGACCATATCATTTTATTTGTGAGATGTATAGGTCAAAGTCCAACGCGTGCTTCTATTTGTGCGTTTTTTGATTCTGGTTGGTATATTCCGAGATGCGGCAGTCTGGAAAAGCCGTTTTTAGCCATTTTGGGAGACTCAAAAATCATATTTAAAACACGCGTACCGAATTTTTAAACTTATAGCATCATACATTGAAGTGTGTGTTCTTTTCGTAGACGAACCATTACGATTCGCGTTAAGGGCGCCGTCTACCCGCGCGTGAGAGGCTCAAAAGCGACGGAACTGTAAGGTCGACCTTGAAGCGCGCATCATATGCCGCGTCGCCTCAACGAGCCAAGCGCTGAACTAGCGTGCAAGCTTCCCGCCGAACCGTTTTTACTATGGGACACTAAGCGGTGACCATATAATTTTATCTTACGCGACGAAAGGGAAAGAGTCGCTCTACAGGTCTATAATATTCAGAATATCGTGAAAATTATTACTCTTACATAAAAATCAGCGTCAAAAGTCCCGATTCGGTCACTTTCTCACTAAAAAAAATACTTGTTAGGAACGATAACAGTTAATGGCAAAATTATAGACCTGTACTAAGATCCTTAAATGCTTTTCGTAGCCTAACCGCGTGACAACATGTTGAATGGTTTTCGAATTAAATCAGGATTGTTAAAGGTCTGCGCGCCTCTTCACGATTCCAGTAGACGGCGCCCATAAGTAGTTTTGTCAAAAAATGGATACTCGCAACTCACTGCAACGCATTTCAAACTCAAGTAGGGACCCCCTTTACAGCAGGTATACACTCTACAGTCAGTAGCGTACAAGAGACAAGGTACATATTGTCCAGTAATAACACCTCGGTCTACACAACACATGTTTATTGTTTATGACAGGTAGACACGTGGAGTCCACGTGCTCAAAGTGAATAGTCGGAGCTTATATTGTATGCCTTAGAACACGACCACCATACGCAACTGCACCGTGTCTTTGATAAATGACGTGTATCATTAAAGAGCGCCGTCCAGATAAAGGTTTCTGCAACACCACACGTGTGTGACACGTGAGAGTTAAAATGTCCAATCATTAAAGGTACGAATATTTCGCGTATTGATTCTAGGTAGGGCTAGGAACATGGCCGTACCCAGGGGGGTACGGTTCAAACCCCCTCCGAAATGTCAGTTTCATTAACTAGGTATTCAATTTTAATTACAGAAAAATATAATATACTATAAAAACAACCAAAATGTTAATTAACTCTGTTAATATTACATTCAGAGACGGCAAACACAGATGACAATAAAACTTTTATGCAAGATGAGAGTTCAAAACCCCCTCCGAAAACTATTCCTAGGTACGCCCATGGCTAGGAATATTTCGCGAGTTCATCGACCAACATGCTAGAATCCATTATCCTGTGTATACCGAAGCCCTACCATTTGTCTATTACCTGCTACTCATTCAGACAACAGACAATGAACGAATAGACGGGTTTTGAGTATGCATAGGATATTGGATTCTAGCATGCAGGTCATTGCACTCGCGAATTTTTCCTAGCCCTAAATTCAAGGTCAGGTTGAACGCCAGCAACGTATAGTTCACTTTCACTTCCGTGGTTAGACGACAGCTGTTATGACACAACTTTGACGTCTTCTAGCCAGTAATGAGTAACAAAATAATTCGTGGGGATATCACGTGCTACCCGTTTGTACAGTTAGATGCCAATGCGTATTCGACCTTGCCCAGAGCGTGTAGAAGACTGAGAAGTCTGGGCCGCAGTCAGATGAATACGCGAAGTAATCATGCCTCTACCAATCGTTCATAGAGTCCCGAAAATTTCGCCGATTCAACTGAGAGGTTGGATTTTTAAGGCCTCGCTCCCTAGTTTAGCAGTGGTTTCAAAAATAATTTTTGTAACGCAAATTAATACATATATCAAAAATTACTTTCGCAGTTTCAACACTTGTGTATCAACGTTTGTATATGAATTTTTCTGTTGCAATACACCAAACTGATTTTTAGATTTTTGCCCCGGAAATAGCACACATTTTGTTGTGAAAATAAGCCAAAATGAAGCAAAATTTTTTTTCTCGCAAACGGTACATTGTTTTAATAATCGGCCTGGTAAAATTGTGTATCGTATGACTGTACACTGTCTCAAATTTTTCCAAAGCATTTGGTTGAAATATATTTGAGTGATTTGCAATTTTTTGAAATAAACGGGAGATCATGGCCTCAAGAACAAGTTCAATAGTTCCTTCAAAACACAACACGCGTGACGCATATCACCGTTCATACATACACTCGAGGACTTCTAATGGGAATAAACTGCTAGTAAATCAAAGTTGTCTCAAATGTCCGTATCCCTGGATGTGAGCGTGATAATGACTCGGCTATTGCACGACAGCCAGGAATGCATGTGTCTCGCTCACACGCATGTCATTCACGCACGCAGGCCTCGCGCCTCGGCCGGGTAAAACCTGTTCCCCTGCGCCGGCCCGGCGAGAGTTATTTGTCACGGGCTTGTTACAGTCATTACTTCTAATGACACATGCATTCCCTCGTTGTATCGTACAGCCGCCAATTATTTCGTGCCGTTCCCTCGCGCACGCGTAACTCGGTGCCTCCTCTGAGTCTAACTACGACCGTTGTTAGTTGGCTCAAGAAATTTTACACTCTTTTTATTGTTCAATTCTTCTCTCGTATCATGTTTGAAAATTGGTGTTTCTAAAAGTCACCCGTAATTTTTTTTTAAACTTATTAATGTACAGGACGCTACAAAGTATAGTTAAACCCTTATAATAATCAACATAAGCTCCGAAACTAATATAAATAAAGTACAGTCCAATAATGGTATTTTCTTGACATATTAGCCATTAAGGGGGAGTGTTAAACAATATTATTGTATTTTAAGTTTTTGCGCCATAACATTAATTAAAATTCTATCATGATTTTTTTTTCTCTTTGACAAAGCATAGGATATATTCTTGGTAAACAGCTTGACGTAAATGATAACGGACTCTTTCATTTATCTGTCATGCAGAATCATTGCAAGAGAATTCTTGAAAGTTAACGTATAATTATTTTCCAGTGATTCTGCATAGGCAAATTAATGAAATAGTTCATTATTGTTTATTTCAAGCAGTTTACCAAGACTATATCCTATGCATTGTTGAAGAGAAAATTTTGGAAATGTAATTTGAATAAATGTTATGGCTAAAAAACTGAAAATACAATAAAATTGTCTAACATTACCCCTTAAGTGTCAGTCTCACCCTACATGTTGATTTATTAGATTTCCTATTTTTGTTTGTCTCACGACCGAAAATTCCAAAAGTACAATAATGGGAATATAGCTATTGATCTTATATAATTTAAGACATGATTACCAAGCTCCTCAAAAGTGCTAAAAATGGCTTTTTCACGTGGCTCTAGCTGAGAAAATATCGGTGGTAATCGTAAAACTAAAATATAGAAACCCGCATTGGACATTACCACAAACTTCCCGCAAATAAAACAACTGGGTCATCACTTGAAGTTTCATTGAAAAACGCTTTCTACGAAAACACTGCAAGGTAGTTCAGTACTTCGCGCCTAGAGGCGATGAGGTGTTGACGGACATGTTATCGCCGTCCCTGTTTCCGTGCCTGAACGTAAAGAGAAAGTTAACTCTTAAGGAATCAATGTAAAGTGTGAAATCTTAGCTCGTAATAATGTACACATTTGCAGGGCGCACAGTTACACATCGAAAGAAGCGTAAATAGTTTGCGAAAAGGCCGCGCCTCTCGGAGAAGTTACCGCGATGTTAACATGTCTGTCTTAACTTTCCAAGCAGTGTTCAGCACCGCTGTGTTGTCAATTTTTCTTTACTTTCTCCTCCCTCCTCCCCTCTACGAACCGAAAAGGTCGTACGAAGAACAATTACGCATCGCAATGTAACACGCACCAATGAGTGGTAAATTACCTTATAGGTACAGACAAGCATCCCAATAGTTAAAGCTCACATTACGGACGGCAGTTAAAATTGAAAAAGTGTTTACCTTCTGTGGCAAGCCGCGTCTCGTACTGTCTGGGTGTTGTTGTACCTCAGATGTATCTGTAATGGATGTGTTGTTTGGTCTCGCTTTTTTTTTAGCCCCTAAATAACTCGATTTCCTTCGGCGAGGAAGGTTTCTTACACCAATCTTGTGTCTTGTGTGTTTTTTATGTGCATCCCTCTTCACAACCTTTGAACTTATCCTTCAAACACAACTCAACCAATTTACAGCGTGAAGTAATGCTTCTTGAATTTTATGTATTTTCACACACAAAGAAAGCTCGTAAGCTACAAGTTTGTCAATGAATTCAAGTAATGTTATTTTTCAGGGACCAGTTCCGTATTGTAACATCGTGAATGTGAATTAAATTGATCAGCTATTATTCTTGTTCATACGCTGATTTGTTGGATAGGGCTACCTGAAGGTAACGTAAGGTGCAGGGGCTTAAACGTGCGGTTCACCTAAATTTTCATCGTTTTTTTTTTTTGTTTTTATATTTCTACCAGATATTTTTTCTTATTTTAGACATAATTTGTGGCTAAATCTTAATCTTAGGAGATTTGTGTATCTCTCATAGTATTTTCGTAATGAGTCGTAAACGTCAAAACTTGCACTTTACGGTTTTGTGCACGCCACTAAAACCAACTGACAGACCAAACCGAAAAAATTCACAGCGTATAAAAATGTTGTAAGCTATGATTTTATACATATATAAACATAAAATATAATTTGGTATTTAATAAAAAGTGCTGAATTTATAAATGAAACATTTAAAGTAAGTGAAGATTGCTGGAGCCATGGTTTGTAATTGTGAGCGAACGAAGTATTTCATAAATTTATAAAAAAAAAATACGTTTTGATAAGTTGTTTATCTTAGTGGGGCGGAAGTGGGCGGAGTTTAGTTCGACCGCCCGGATTGCAGCGCCAGAAATGTATAGCATTCTCGGTAACTTGTTGAACTGCAGCCAAACAACAAAGGGGTCAAGTTTCCAGGCGAGTGTCCAGACCTGTTCTTCTACGACCGTGGCGTAGACCGACAGAGGTAATTTTATTCACGGCTAGTTTCAGTAACACAGTTCTGTTCTACCTTTAGCAGAAACAAAACCAAATATCGGTAAAGTTCTTGTATAATATGATACAGTATTTTCCAAAACTTTTTCTTTTCGTGCATATACAATTTAACAATATGTGTTAAATTTATTCACATTGTAGCATAGTAGTTAAAAACTCCGTCATTTCGAGATATTTTGATGTAATGCAATACTTAAACCCGGTACAGCCTTAATTATCTACTCAGTTCCTTATTTATTTCTCCTCATAACATTGTTAGCGATTTTATACCAGAATTACGTAGCAGGACTGTGTTGCGTACACACTATCACTGTTACCAACAACTTTCGGTACATAAAGGAGAACAATTTATTTATGATGTTGGTTGCTACATAATCGATAAAGTATAACTGTAGAATTGTCGAAAACTATTTAACAAACAATACACGCCTGTGATTCCCACACAAGTTACACAATCTTGTAATATTTAAGTTTTCATAACTCCAGCGGTCGTGTGATAAGCTTGGAAACAAGAATTTAATTTATATTTAAATGACATTGGCGATTGTGCTTGCGTACCTTACATGCGCCGTGGCAGAAAGCGTTGCTCAAGAGCGCCCATAAAAAGAATAGGGGGCAGGGGAGCCTGAACCCCCTCCCCCCGCACCAGGTGTTCCACAATGTGTTTAGTTTTGTTTTTTGGTAAAAAGTATAACAAACTATTTGCAGATTGATAAGCTTCGTAATCTGCACGGTTTCATGTTTCGAAATATGCCAGCAGTGGCTACAAGTTTATACACAGACTATATCCGTTCCTGTTGGCATAAATATACATTATGATCTTGCCCCCCCCCTTTTTTTTTTTCAAATCTATAAGATGGGCGTCCTTGATGTGCATTGTGCACATTCGCGTGAACATACGCTACTATGAAAAATAGTACGGGCTCCATATTTGAAATTAGGTACATACGGAATTCTGTCAGAAACCAGTGTATTTGCTGTACATACTACCGCAGTGCTACTTGCAATGAATCTGGAACGGAATTACATACTGCATTATGTATAGTATAGTGTGAACCGCGCCCTTAAGGGGTATTGATCCCTACCACCTTGGATTTATCAGTTTCTTCTCGATAACTTCTGTTCCTGTCGATGTATCAACATTTTTGTCACGACAAGGCATTGATACAAACTTAATCGATTTTGTGTAATTGCTGGAACCGTAATATATTCATTATTTTGCAACGGGAAACAACTGAGAAGGAAAAATTGCTTTATTTACGGGAGCGACTACAGAGGCCGCAACATTAACAGAAACAATGCCGTATGGATTCCAGTAAGTGAATGAAACAATAAACTATGCCTTGTCAGCGTGAAAAAAGCAAAACAATGTGTCTATTCCCTGATTTATAAAAAAGCCGTACAACCGATCTGACAGGGATCAATCCCACTTAACCCCCGATGCAAAGAAAACGGAGTTATAAGTTTGACGTATTTGTGTATCTGTGTGTCTGTCTGTAGCATCGTAGCTCCTAAACGAATGGACCAATTGTCGGTATTGGGCATATTCTGCAGTCGTGGAATTCTATCACGGTCATAAACATATATATTCATGGGCTTTTCTGTTAACGTGTGAGTTTCGGGCTGTCATTGTTCATCCGCCCTCACTAAATACATCACCTCTAAAATATTGTAATATTTGATAAACGTATTTATTCATTTTATTTCATTTACTGAAAATGAACACATTATGTACGTACATATTTCATTATACGATCTTCAGTGTTTTAACCGCTGTTCATATCACACAGAAGAAGTATTTCTGCGACACCAATACCAACCTAACCATACTCACACTATCGTATAACATACGTGTTAAACTCACTTTTAAAATAATTATTACGAACAATTTTCATACTCGCGGACTCGTAACAGTAAAAAATATAATTTACTTATTTATCTCACCGTATTTTTTTTTTCATTTGCTTACATAGTTGCAGGGTATTAACGGAAGTAGTCCTGGTAATTTTTTCAACAGTTTGTTTATAAAAGTTTCAACTTAACCGTACGGCGGATATAGATTACATGTCAGGGAACCCGCGAATTTTCCCGGTCTGTATGCATCGCCTAAAGATGCCTGGGATCTCCGAACACGCGGAGGAGCGACCGGTGACGGCGAAGCCATAGGAAGGACGAGGAACTAATCGGAGATCGACGACGGGGAAGATACGAACATTTGTCAGGTTCGCTGACGGGCCGATGTTAACGCGGCTTTCCGGCGAGCTGGCATGCTGGTCACGTAGTCGACGACAAGGTACTGTGTGAGCCCAGACTGATGGAGACATTCGTTGTTGACAGGATGAAGTGGGATGAGTGGCGTGGAACCTAGAAGACTTGATGTCCAGTAGCTGATCAGGCGAGATTCCTTCTGCTGTCCCTTTTGTGGCGTATCAATCACACAGCGTTGCGCAAAGGGCGCGGTCTACCGCAATTTTCATCACCATTTTTTAAGTTTTCTATTTGCACCAGATATTTTTTTCTTATTTAAGACACAAAATGTGACAAAATTTGGGTCTTGTGAAATTTTTTTATCTCTCATAGTTTTCGCGTAATGGCTTATTAAAGTCATATTTTTGCATGTTTCCGTTTTAACGACTACACTAAAACCAACTGATATACAAAACTAAAAAAAAAAAATCACAGTGGATAAATACATTGCAGGCAACAATGACATGCTCATGAAATTAAAGAATAAAAATTATTTGAATTTTAAAAAAATTGCTGAAACTGAAAATGAAAATTTTAAAAAGTTCAATATTTTTTTTAAATACAAGTAATGTTTATTCTTTATTTTTTTGAGCATGTCATTGTAGCCTGCAATGTCTTTATCCACTGTGATTTTTTTGAGTTTGGTATATCAGTTGGTTTTTGTGTAGTCGTTAAAACGGAGACATGCAAAATATGACTTTAACAAGCCATTACGCGAAAACTATGAGAGATAAAAAAATTTCATAATAGCCAACTTTAGTCACATTTTGAGTCTAAAACAAGAAAAAAAATATCTGGTACAAATACAAATAAAATAATGATGATGAAAATTGCGGTAGACCGCGCCTTAAAGAGGGCGTGGTACATAATTCAACGCTAAAAGCATTAATCTATAACTGTAGGTTTCTTGAAGCCAATTTCCATAAATGAAACAATAGCAATCCTAGACAATAGTTTTAGCCAAAGTTTTAAACAAAATTGTTTCCAGTGTTACTAACTTCTGAGGCAAATTTCTGACGCCGCCGGAACCTCGTACATTTAACTGCGGCGCAAGAGATCACGTGCAACGAATTAGTAACTCTGGATAAATATTTACTCATAAAGTTGACAAATACCATTATCTAGGATTGTCAGTGAGTATTTTATCTATGTTGGTTTCGAAGAAAGGAAATATTGAATTTGTTTTTGAGGCCATGACCTCCCGTTTATTTCAAACAATTGCAAATAACTCAAATATATTTTAACCAAATGCTTTCAAAAAATTTGAGACAGTGTACAATCATACGATACACAATTTTACCAGATAAGTTTTTAAAACAATGTACCGTTTGCTAGAAAAAATAGTTTTGCTTCAATTTGGCTTATTTTCACAACAAAATGTGTGCTATTTCCGGGGCAAAACTCTAAAAATCAGTTTGGTGTATTGCAACAGAAAAATTCATATAAAACGTTGATATATAAGTGTTAAAACTGCCAAAAGAATTTTTGATATATGTATTCATTTGCGTTACAAAAATATTTCCGAAACCACTGCTAAACTAGGGAGCGAGGCCTTAAGGGGCCTCCCTAGATAGACTGCGTTTGTGTGAGAGACAGGAGCGGTAAGGTTGCTGTTGACAGACGTATGTAATGCATTATCGCCTCTCCGTGCAAGCCACTCAGAAGACGTGCAGTGCTTTACTGTTATCCTTCTTCCTATAAGACTTTAAGCGCTGATCGTATTATTTTATTTATGGGCAGTGTAGTTCAAAGTCTATCGCTGGATTCAATAGTTGTGGTTTTCGAATCCGGTTATATTTCATGTTGCGGTAGTCTGGTAAAACCATCTTCGGCCATTTTGAGGGGCCCGAAAATCATGTTTCTAATAAACGTACCGAATCTTTAAAACTATAGCATAAAGTCTGAAGTGTGTGTTCTTTTCGCAGATGTACATATATAATGCGCGGTTATTAGTTTCGTCAAAAAAAGAAAAGCCGTAACTCGCTGCAATGCATTTGAAGCGCAGGTAGGCAGGCCCCTTAACATATTTAACTATTGTAAGGAAACAATCTTCAGACTATACTTTTCATGGATATATATGCCTTTATATACATACATATATATATGTATGTATATATATATATATATATATATATATATATATATATATATATATACACACACACACTAGCCGGCCGGCTGCGGTGTTGCCCGCGTGAAATAATGTAATGTAAACAGTAACTCTGGATAAAATATGTGATGAAGGCATTTAACAGCTAGCGTACTCAATAACAGTGACATATAAATGGTCTTAACTCAGTGTAAAGAGCGTGCGCAATATGCTCGTATGATGTAATAGTAATTCCCATCCCAAAGTCTTGCACGGGATACGAACCCGTAACCTCACCCCTCCCACACCACAAACTTTATACAATACCTGTGTGAATGCTTAAAGGCATGCCGTGATAATTCTTTCGTATGTAGTGGCTACAGTCCAAAGAGGTTTTATTTATTAGTAGGTTTGCAAAAAGAAACGACTGTTGAATTATTTCTCCGTGATCATTCTCTTTATTTTTTTTTTCTGGAGACTAAAATTTTACTGCTTTTCATCTACTTAATTTTTGAATTTCATAAAAACCTGAATTTTATTTATAGACATTTACATAAGCTTCAATCTTATCAAAAAATAATCTCGATATCTCTACTGGTATTATCGGTACAGATGATTATTTAAAATCACATTTTATCTTTTTAACAGCTTTCAAGGATGCATTTCGAAAAATTGAAATTCCTTTTTTTTTTATTTACGTAAGATTTATTTTAAGGCAAAAACCATTTCAGTATTTGGACTGGTTTAGGAGATAAATGGGATTAATTGAAAACCACGTTTTATTTTTTTAAGGTCTTTCAAGGACGAATTTCGAAAAATTGTAAAAATTACTTTTTAAGATATTTACTTACGCATCATTTAAAAATAATCACCTCACTATCTGAAATGGCTTAGGAGAAATCACGGATTAATAAAAACACATTTTACGCCTTTTAACCCCCTTAATTTTCGAATTTAGCAAAATCGAAAATTTTCGAATATCATTTATTTGGGCAATACATATTATGAAGTTAAACATTTATGATAGCATTCCCGGTTAATGAGATATCAAGGATTATTTTGAAACACAATTCACCCGTTTTCAGCTCCTTAATTATCGAATTTCGAAGAATCCTTTCTTAATGGGTGCCTACGGGGCAAGTGGAAGCTTCTCTCAAAATGTCATGGTTCTAGGTCCAGCGGTTTGGGCCTTGCTTTGATGAGTGAGTGAGTGAGTGAGTGAGTGTGTCAGGACACTTCATGTTATATATTACATTAAGATAAATGCTTATTACAATGCCTTACAAGCCAATCGGCATGATTATTGGCAGCGTGTCTTTGATCAGACACGTCTCTCATTACGCTGCACCAATCAGAATAAGATTATTGCGACACCATACGTCTGTGAATTGTTCTGTAGAAACACAAGTCTCATCCTAGGCTATAATTGACCATGAAACAGAGCTACAGACGAACTCATTAGCCGTTTAAAACAAATGATGTAAAAATTTTTTTTTCGTAACTACATCGTGGCTCTACGAATTGTTAAGAACTCTAATACACCAGGCGTAATTTTCCGCGTCTGAGGTACAACAGAAGTGCAATAAGGTCGAAAGTACTATTCTCGACGGGGGCCACATGGCCTTTACACTTGGAGGCACTAAACTGGCATACAGTGTTTCTAGCGTAGGTTATTAATTGTACTCTGACCGGAGATCCTACAAGTTTAGTGAGTAGCAGAGATGAAATCAGGCTTCTAGCTTTGCGTCTTACAAATCTAGGGAATATTTTACAAGTTACAGCAATTAAAATAAACCGTTATTTTTATTATTATGATTATTTCGAAGTGCTCCAAAATCTTGTCCCGCTTTTAAAAACCAATCTTATCACAGTTTAAAATATGTGTTATTTTTATGGGTAAGGGTTTCGCGAATATTTTTAACAGTTTCGCGTCAAAATTACATTTGTGACATGCTGCACAATCAGTTCATACACCAAGTACGTATTCCTAAGCCAAGCGCTTGGCTCGAGAACTTTTTATAAATAGTTCTGATATGATCGAAGCTGCAAGACTATTTCAACGTGAAACTTGAGTGTCTACGCTACAAAAAAACATTCCATGGAGTTATTTAAAGAGATTCGTGTCGGAAAATTCTGATACTAGTACGTCGACTATCACTGGTTAAAAAAAAATGGTAGGTCATTCGCACAACGTGCTGAAATTGAGCAAAATAAATGTAACTACGTCATTAAAATGCAGGAATTAGGGTTTGGACTAAAGATGGATTCTCAATGCCCCGACGAGGTCGACACAACAGCTCCGACACAACAATTCTGTAAGCAAGACAGCTACGATGATTCTGGGTAAAGTTTACAATGCTCCGACGTGCCGACGTGCTGTTTGTCGCGACATGGCCGTCGGCAGGACCGAAAAAGTAGAAGCCATCATATTTTATTGAATACATTACGTCAGTCAGATGTTTCATGAAACCACGAATTAAATTGTTAAAAAAATTCTTGCGAAGTAAAAGGCAACATAACCATAATGCATAATGTTCTTCACTGAAATGAAAATACTTTTAGGAAAAAACGGCCATTTATTATATATTCGCAAACAATCTAGTTGCCTTGCTTATAAACAAGCAATGAGTATCTGGCGCGAAAATTAACTGAAATCAAGGTACATTCGGTGAAGTTGATCGGTTTTCGATTTGTTATTGAAAACAAAGCAATCTTTACAGAAGTAAAATATACCAAGTATTTTCAGTTGCATGTAAATTTCGTTTTGTTACGTTGCATTTCCTTTCCCTGCAAGTCCCGACACTGAAAAAATTAGAAATAGAATCTACTCTCGTCGGGCTGTCGGGGCAGTAGATTTTGTCGGACAGAAACTTGCCTTGTATTGGTTACTACCCAGACTTTGTTGTGTCGGGGATGCTGCTCCGAGCTCGTTGGGGCATTGTGAATCCACCTTTACTGTTAATCAGGTGAAAGTAAATTACGTTTGACGTACTAGAAGTATCTGGGCATGGAGTGCAGGCAGCAGTGGCGAAGAGAGAGGGCATAGTTCAAGGGAAGTAGTACTTAGCAATTACAATAGCCTCTGATGTTTTTATGATTACAATTTGTGCCTCAAGCGTACGTCTGCAGTTCTGCTTCGTGTTAATTGGCAGAGTGTATTTGTGCAGAGGTGTCGCTCGTTTGACTGTGCCAATGAGAGCAAGGTTCACTCTAAAAAAATAGTTAGTAAATTTAACAGACGTGCGTATAGGAGCGCTAAGAAAGTAGGTATGGTAGACTTGTTTCCCAGACATCAATGGTAGCGCTCCTAAACTTGTTTATAAAACAGTCAAATGTATACTGAAGTTACCAGACTTGTATTGTAACAACTATAAAAGTCTGCATGTTTACAAGACGGAATTATGGTGACTATCCCATACTGCGTCTAGGATAATAACTTCCTAAACATTTCAGGAAGTTTTTTTACAGTGTACATGTCTGTGATTTGTGGGTGAGATCCCCGAGACGCCGAGAGTTACAAACAGTCAATCACTGGCCACGAAGCAGAGGTTGCTGATGTGCATACAAGGTGTTGAGTCAAGTTGATTGAAAATACCACTCACCAAAACTTAGTGGTTCTAGCTATGACTATACAGAACTGTGAGTTGACTGTGGAACCATGGGACTGGTAGGGTCAAGTATACTCTTGAGCTAATAGTGAGCAAGAGACGAGGATCGCATTCTCCAAGGATACGACTTTCGTAGACTCTGTTTCACGTGAATTAGGCAAAACTATACACCTAATTATGGGCAATATTATTTAATATTTTGTAATTTATGTAAACAATGCATGGTATTTTTGGTTCTAAAATAAGCACGAGATGACTATTTCACCGTCTATACTAGTTTTTCTTTTATTGTGTAAAATGTCACAAAAATAATAAAAACATTTTATCTTAAGTAGCTGTCAAATTTTACCTCAAACAACTGAAAATTTTACGAAAAGAATTTTTCACCGCTATATTTCAATGCCTTGCGTGCACATCTTCAGCTCTGCTTATGTGATTTTAACTCTCGATGTCTAAGGGTTTTATCCGCAAGTCACATACGTTGGTGTCACAGTAACTTTATTCTGATTGGCACGGTCAAAAAAGTGACGCCTCTGTACAAATGCATGTTATCCAATAACACTGAAGCACAGCTGCATATTCGTACGTAAAATAGTGAAGCAAGTTGGCACTTTGTGACTCTGTTTTATTTTTATTTAATTTGGTAGTTTTACGTGCCTTAGTAGACGTACACGGGGGTAAGAGGGTAGGAATCGGCCAGGGCCTGTTGAAGAAACCATCCCAGCATTCGCCTGGAGCAATTTCGGAAAACCCTGGAAAACCGAATTCAGGATGGCCGGGGCCGAGGATTGAACCCGTGTCCTCAAGAACACGAGGCGAGTGTAACCATGATCGGTTGATTCCTGAACTAGAATTGCTTCCCTTGAAACTCGACTGGCGCTGGGTAGGGATGTAGTTTGAGAACACCCTGCAGCTAGCCTGGAGCAAGGCAGTTGGCAGACTTGAGGACGATGCTAGACGACGTCTGTCAGAGACCACAGTCTGTGGCGTGCGACCTGTGAGAATGTCTGCCTTCAAGGTCGCGGTTCCTCGCGCGCGTCTATAACTTCGCAGAGTTCCTCCACATCTGCACGACCAGTGGTGGTTTCATCTCTGCGGTGGAGCCTGGAAGGGCTCGTTCTTCTTGGCAACGGTCGCTGTTCTGGTCTGACCTTTTGGTCGTTCCTCACATAAGTTAGGGGGCTGTAGCTAGATATAGGCACTTAACTAAGGTGCCCGCCTACTGGCCGTGTGTTTGTGTGAGTGAGGCACGGCGCCAAGGGCGATGTTGACCGGCTCATCTGGTGCGGTATCGCCTCTACTGCAAGACACTGGTACAACGTGCAGTGGTATCGTAGATCACTCGCTTCACTGACACTTTCAGTGGTGGGAAGTTTTTAAAAAAAAAAATCCAATACACCTTACTATTGTAGTTTCACACGAATCACGAAAGAAGCTCTTTAGATATAACAGACTGAGAAAAAAAACGGATTTAGCCATTTATAATTGGAAACTATCATTCCGAAATCGTTTGAAGTGTTTTTCTTTTCGTAAACGCACACATTAGGAACACGTTGCAATTCGATCTGTGACAAAAAAAAAAAAATTTACGGGGTCTAAAATTCTATCAGTATGTATTCTATTCCGTAGTTAGGTTAAAGTTCCAAAAATTTACCCAGAAGAAAATATATGACACAAAACACAAAAATTCCATATGGCGACTATCATTCACTCTTAAATATGAGTCGTTTGCTGCACCAGAGACAGTAAAAACTTACTCGTCATGTCGTGTATATCTTACACGTCAATGACAGTTTTACGACCAAGCAATGACGAGAAGCATAAAAGCTCCATAACCAGAGGTCGGTAAAAATCTGCACGTGGATAGAAAAGATTTCTTTTCTGAAGATACGTTCTCGAGGGAAGACAGATAAGTTGAGCGCATTGTGCATAGAGACGGTGAGAGAAGTAGTGAACGAGTAAGGATCGCCCTTACAGCTCGCATCATGTCACGGTAGCTGACGTACAACAGCACGCCAATTAGATCTGATACAAAATTATATTAAGGGAGTCAAATTGGGGGAAAATCGTAATTTTATGCTCATATTAAATAGTGTTTTGTAGACGTTACTTAGGAGTAAATTTCCTCTTACGAAAAAAAAAAAAAAAAGCTCAACCAATTTTCCTATAATGGCACTTCAAAGTCAAAACTTCCATGTTGTTAGTTCTTAACAGCTGCAATTTATTTATCTGAATATATCATATTCTTTTTTTTTTATGCACTCTGTCCGAATTATCTGTTTACTCACTAAATGCTCCTCAAACAAATATTTCGAGTGAAATAAATTCACCTCAGAACGGACCAAAGTTGCCACAGCTTACGGTATGCCTTAAAACATAGACCATTACGGTTTATTAAACACGGATACACACGTATTTATCCTACACAAGGACATAAACTTGTTGATTGCTCGGCAGTTGCAGCATTTGCCTGCAGCGACATTAAGGAAACAATGGAAAACCAAAACTAGGATGACCCAAAACGGAATCGGATCCTGATCTTCTCGAAAGTGAGACCAATGTGTTAGCATTTCAAAATTGTCATTATCGAAAGATAAGACCAATGAAGACGTATTGCAAAGATTTGGTGAGAAAAGATTATCGAAGACCATAAGAGAATGGAAGAACTGAATAGAGCAATCACGGAGAAGGGACTGTTTGTTAACAAAAGCAATGGAAGGATTAGTTTGTGGGAAGAAAAGTGAGAAAGAAATTTTGGTTAGCGCTTAACATCTAGGTCTTTAGCGCTGGCGGAGGGTGACACGACGTGAATATGGAGCAGCGGCGGAATATAAGGGTGGGGGAAACGGGAGATCCCCGAGAAAACCCGCCGACCAACGGCATCGCCCGGCACGATTCTCACATGCGAAAATCCGGCGACCGACCCCTCCGGGAATCGAACCCTTGGTGGGAGGTGAGAGGTCTGGCCCCTTGGCCACCGCGGCCCCAGCACTCATTGATAAGGGACTGCTTGTTTACAGAAGCTACGGAAGGACTAGTTTGGTGGCCGAGTTTGTGAGGAAGAAGATAAGAAATTATATTTGACACCAAAGTAAATGGAAAGTACACGAACCTAAAGAGAATGGAAGAAAACCGGAGGAAATGGAGAACTACCGTGTGAAAACCTGCTTTTGGGCAGAACACTGATGATGAATGATGATACCTGAAAGATGTTCTGTTTCTTTTGGGTACCAGTAAGGGAGGAATATCGCTACACGTGGCAGGATAGTTTATTATGTGTCAGACAACTGTGAGGTTGAATTGAAAGTCTAGTGCACGTGCATGAAGCTATGTTCCAGAGGAGGGACAGTTCGACGCCTGACCGACTACCACGCGTGCATCAACAATTGTGCGGCTACAGCTTGGCGCCACGTGCGTCGACGAAGGTGTAGGAGAGGTAGGGAAGGGGGGCAGGGGGATACAGGAGCGTGAAAGATCCACGAAGGTAGGTAAACAAAAGCGGCTACCGACAGCGATATAATCCGTGCGTATGTAACGTCGTTCTGGAGTTCCGTGACGAGGGACGATAATGATTCTAGTTGGGGAGCGGTCAGGCGTTATCGGAGCCGGTTCCCGAAGTGGGAACAAGAAGATGGGTGTCGGGAGGGGTGTGAGGGGTCCGGTGAAACACGCCTCG
>PNEQ01069799.1:72357-90616 GCA_003012365.1 Medauroidea extradentata | reverse complement strand
ACGATTCATTAAAAACACATTTTGCCCCTTTTTACTGCCTGGGGGTCGAATTTCAAAAAAACCTAAAACTACTTTTTGGGTATTTACGTAAGCAATATTTTGAAGTGAATATCAACTCTCTATCCCGAAGGGTTCGATAGATATCGATAGTTGATTGGAAACACATTTAACGTCTTTTCAGCCCCTTAAAAGTTGAACTACGAAAAATCCTTAAATTGGCTAATATGCTTTTTTACAAGTGTCCTATTAAAGTAAAAATCACGATGATAGGCCGTCGGGTTCGAGCTCTATCGACGTTTCTTCGGAAACACATTTCACCCCTTTTCACCCCCTTAGAGGTCGAATTTTGAAAAATCCCTTCTTAGTGCTCGCCTACGACCTGAAGGGAACCCCCACAAAAAATTTCACGATTCTAGGTCCAGTGGTTTGGGCTGCAGTTTGATATGTCAGTCAGTCAGTCAGTCAGTCAGTCAGTCAATCAGTCAATCAGTCACCTTTCATTTATATATATATAGATATATATATTACAACCGGCTGCCTAAAGTTAGTAAAAATTAACTATTGGTTGATATTTTTGTGAAGTGCTACATTGTTGTTGTCTTGCTTGTCACAAAATTAATAGTGTTTTTTTTTTCGTTTTTTTTTTTTTAGATTTTTTTAAAGATTTTTTTTAAAGATTTTTTGTTTGTGTATACGTAAATTTTTGCATATCTACATAACAACGAGCTAAGACTTTGTGTTGGAAATATTTTTGAAAAATCATAAACTCTGTACGAGTGTTTATTAGTCGCTACTTCACACGAATATGTAAAGTGGTCCGTATTTTTGTCATGTTAGTCATCATTAGTTTTTAATTATTTTTTTCTAAGTTTTTGTCAGTTCTATGTATATGTAATTTTATTTTTTGAATCTGTAAAAAAATGGTAAGTGTAAGAGTAGGCTACATGCCTTAACTTCGCCATTTGAAAAATAAGACAATAAATAAATAAATATAGCTATAATTAGTCTCCCGTTGTATAGAATACAGGCGCGAAAATGCAATATAAAAGCAGATATGCAATATAGCTTGTACCTGTTTAGGACTACATAAAATTAAAAATTAGAAAGTAACCTACTTTAAATGACTACTTAATAAATGAGTAAAATTAACATTTATAAGTGATATAAACATCGTTACGATGCAATAATTGACATAAGGATACGTTATCAATATCATTAGGATAATTCATTTTGCCGTTAAGAAAACGGTATGTAATTAAAGGATGGCGTCATAATTTCAAATATGACCGACGATACGTTGAATTGAAGCTCTCATAACACAACACAACGTTAGGAAAACTGTTACGTAATTAAAATTCTTTTCTGATTGACGCAAACATCCAGGATAAAAACTTAAATTCCAAGAATACATATATTCCTTATTACGTTGACAAAGAAAATTACCTAATCAGTTTCCGCACTTCAATTTGTGTAAGGAATCACTTTTTTAAAATTTGCTGGCTTAATTCATATTCTTGACGCATCATCTTCGTCGCGTGTATGCCAAGATCTCTTTATAGTTCCATTAATAACGTCTTAACATGACTGAAATGAAAAGTTATCGTTGAAAGTTTTGTGGTAAAATTACCATCAAGTATTCACATTATCACTTATCCTTACATTAGTCGTTCTCAATGTTTTTACCGCTATATAAATTAGAGGAACCGCGAAACATTAGAGGACATTTTATTTATTTATTTAGCTGTAACGTACTTACTATTCGTTGGTTATAAATGTTGGTGTCAATGTCGTTATTTCTAATTTACATTCACTTTGACTTAAGAATTATTCCAAAATCGTCGTAAACTAAAATTTGAAATTTTTTGGAACAGTCAAAGGCAAGACTACAAATGTTTGACTCTGTCATTAACGCAGATATACTTTCGTTGATTCGAAGGAAAAATTAAATATTGTATATATACATGTATAATATGTATAAAATAACGTATTCAATAAGCGCGAATCAAACAGTGCCAGGCAGATATTCCCACCATCAAGCCTAGAAAACAATTGAAAAGTGAAGGTGCAAGCTGTGCGAACATTGTTACCAACTGTTACGTTAGGCTCCTGTCCTACTGTTGCCAACTCAACATTAGCGTTCCGTCGGAAATGTCTACTAACATAGTGGACCGTGTACAAAAGGAAAAACATCGAGTACCACTACGGTACTTGTTAAAAATGTGCAGAGAAAATTTCCAAAAATAAGTTCCATGGCTCATTAAAATAAAAATTAAAACGTATTTTTAAATAATTCTATATAAGTATAATATTTTGTTCATTGCGTGTTTAAAAGTTATATTATATTATATAGATATGTGTGTGTGTGTGTGTGACTGTATGTGTATACACATGTATGTATGTAAGTACGTACGTATGTATGAGATCAATTTACTCCAACACCATTTGATTGAAAACCATGAATCTTGGCACATACACGTTATTTTTTCATGCACGGTTTTATGCTAGTCCTTTTACTTTAACTCACCAATAGCCTATATGGCGCTGCGGCGCAACAACGTCTATACTTAGCTTATCCTTGAATCATGTTGTGATAGTACGGGGGTTTTTTCTTCCAATGATATTTATTCGAACCATTACGCAGCCAAATATATCGGCGTTACACGTAAGTACTACACCAATTAATTTTTATGAGTCTGATTTCGTACTTTAGTAATTGTTTAGATTTCTTTAAGTTGGCCGCCTGCCCAACCAACTTAAAGACGTTCAGGGCTTCGGCCGCTGCAGGATTATTTGATAACTGCCCACCGCGCGTGAGTCAAGAAATTGTGGTCAGTACTTGACATCTAGTGAGTGAGTGAGAGATTTTGGTCTGCGCTTAACATCGAGGTCTTCAGCGCTGGTGAAGGATGACATGAGGTGAGTATGGAGCAGCGCCGGAATAAAATGGCGGAAGAAATGGGAAATCCCGAGAAAACCCGCCGACCAACGGCATCGTCCGGCACGATTCCCACTCGCGAAAATCCGGGGACCGACCCCGCACTGAATCGGACCCGGATCGCCTTGGTGGGAGGCGAGAGGTCTGACCCCTTGACCACCGCGGCCCTTACTTAACATCTAGGTAGGCCTATATAGAACTGGTGACAGGTGACATTGTGTGAGTATGGAGTAGCGCCTAAATGGAAGGGTACGGGGGGAACGGGAGATCACCGAACATCGTCCGGCACGATTTCCACATGCGAAAATCCGGGGACCGACCCCGCCGGGAATCGAACTCGGATCGCCTTGGTGGGAGGGGCCGCGGTGGCCGCATGGTCAGACCATTCGCCTCCCACCAAGGCGATTCGGGTTCAATTTCCGGTGGGGTCGGTCCCCGGATTTTCGCATGTGGGAATCGTGCCGGACGATGCCGTTGGTCGGCGGGTTTTCTCGGGGATCTCCCGTTTCCCCCACCATTTCATTCCGGCCCTACTCCATACTCACATCATGTCACCCCCACCAGCGCTAAAGACCTCGATGTTAAGCGCTGACCAAAAATCTCTCACTCGCCTTGGTGGGAGGGGAATGCTCCAACCACCGAGTCAAACGCGGTAATTCAGAGTGTGTTTTGAGGTTCTTTTTAGGAATGTAAATCTTAGCGCAGGATATTTTTAAAGGCATGTACAATACACCATGTTTAATATTACTTCATAAAATGATAGTGTCACATCTGTATGTCTCATATAAGGCGAGTTGTCAGCGAGAAGACAGACGGCACGCTCAGTGACTTGTGCCTAGAGGCTAGAAATAAGCGTAATGCGCGTACTATGTCGTCCTTACTGCTCCATCACTTCTGGGCCGCTTCTGGGCTTCGAGGTAGTAAAATGCGTCTTCGCAGGCGCCACCCTACAGCCATGCTCTCTAGTTTCTACTTTCAGAGCGATAATAATATTTTTACGCCAAAACGAAATCAGATGTAAAAAATCGGTCTGGCAGTTTTGTTTAAAATCGTCTTATATATATTGGCAAATTTTTTCGAGGTAGTAAATATTAAGACTTTAGCTAGTTAGGTAATTAACGAAATTAAGACTAATTGACTTTTTAGTTTTAAAAAAAAAATAGGTGTCATATGAAAACCCATTGTGAACAAAACCAGATTTTTTGTATATTGTTGTAAAAATTTTATTGTAACTGTTTTAGACGTGGTTTAAAGTGTTCGGTAGCTGTAGTCAGAGGTAGGCAATTTATACTGAAACTAGTTATATGGTTAACTTAAGGGTGAGGGTTACGGTTATATGAAAAATGTTAATATAATTATGGTGACTTTACATAGTTTAGTTACAAAATACTACACGGCTGTACTACATAATTTAAATAGGAGGGGAGCGACTGTTAATTTAGTTATGTTATGTTTACACTCTACTCTATGTTGGGTTACCCTATGTACACCTTAGACCTCACCGTTAGCATGATGCCGGAGGCTGATGATGACTGTGTCGGCTATCGACGGACGGTGGCACGTCGTGGGTCTCAACCCAGGACCATCTTGGCGAGGTGGTGACGGCTGGAAGGCTTGAAGGAGACAGACCCCGTTTCCCCCGATACATTGCACTATATTACTACACTTCAGAGCAGGTGGGGAGAATCGCTGAGGCCTTTGTCTTCTGCAACCACTGACCTGATTGCACTGCCGTCGTCTCACTAGCCCGTCCTCCAGGCGAGGCTCTTGGTAATCACAGCAATCTGCTTTCGTTTAAGCTTAAAAAATAATAATTACAGCGAAAACAATATAAACAAGAGAGTATGTCCTTGACACAAGTTCTCTACAGGAATACAGATGCAAGCCGTGAGATTTACACTTCGATGCGATGAAGCAATGGATGAGCGAGCAAGTATCGGCCTTACAAGCTGCGCACTCGTTGTCTTGGTATTACACAACATTTAAACACCGTGACACAATTATATTATACATCACATTGTAGCCAACTTGCTAACAACGACTCTAACGTGGTATTTTTACATTTATCTCTCTTCTCTGAACGCAAATGTGATACGTGTTCGTCGATTTCCGTTGGACTGTATACATGTTTTTTTTTTATATTCCATGAACTTGACTAAATTTAAACCCACAAACAATGCTGCACACTATGAACATTTCCAATAAATTGCGCTTTGGTAAATAATAAGCTGCCGAGATAATGTCAGCGTAAATTTATTAGATGTCCTTGGACTATAAGTACCCTTTCAAGAAAATTACATAAATTAAAATAACAATGTTGACGTACTTCCTGCGATACTACGTTGAGTACGGAAAAAATGAATAATATAAAATGTGGAAAGGTGCTCACCAGACCTAATAATGCAATCCTACTAAAAATCGCCTCATTTAAGAAAAAAAGCAAAGTTATATTTGAGACGAAGTATTGCTTAATTTTTTTGTATCCTTCAGCGTTTTTGTATTTTATATTATGAACAACTAATTATTTCAGCTAGTCAATCAAATTATTTATTCTAATTTAACTCCATCATGGCCGCCAATCTTAAAAAATAGTGACATTTTCACGTTAAGTACACAACCCTATGAGTAACCAATCATATTTATGGCAAGCGTGGGTCTAAGCCGTAGAAAATTACTAAACTTGCAGAAAAGCAAGCATGTGCTTGGTATAGATACTAAATGCTCTGATTTTGCACTCATAAGTTGGTATTAACCCACAGATATGAGCCTACGAAGCAAACGCTGAACGTGACTGCAATCACTGCCAGAACAATGATTTTTCTCTAGACTGGTGGTACACTTGCATAGCTGGAAAATATTCCTTCTGGAAGTCGATGACTCGGGGTGCTACTGGGAGGGCGGTTTTTTTAAACCCCCGAGTCCAGGAAAGAAGAGTCATGTTGAGAAAGGGGGGATTGTTAATGGGAGGAGGGAACCTCTGGTTTGTATGCGTGCATATCTGCACTGTCTTGACTGCGGCTGTAATATGTAGGCCCGGCGTGTGTGCGTGTGTGCGTGCGTGCGCAATGAAGAGGGAGAAATCGTTTTGTAAGGGTTTTGCGGGGAGTCGGAAAGGGAAGCTGGGGGTGGTGAGGGGATGGGCTTGGAAGGGGTGAGGGTGGAAGAAAGCGTCGCCGGGTGGTGAAAAGGGGGGGGGGGAAGCCAGGGGAGGTGAAGTCTCCGGTGAAAGTGAGGGGAGTAAGACGAAAAAGAAGATAGGGGAGGGGCAGAGACTTTAATTTCACTTGAGACGTGAAGAGAGGAAACGTTTTGGAGCACGTGGAAAGGAAGGCGACTTTTTTCCCCCTCCCCCCTACCCGTCAAGCCCTTGCACGGCGCGAGTTCTACCATCGCCTCGCAACCCTGCGAAACGCCCCCTGCCTCCGCCAACCCCCGGCTCGCCTTTCCTTTTTCTTTGCGCGCGTATGCGTGTGGGCGTGCATGCAGGAGAGAGAGAAGTCACTAATTAGAAACGAAAGAACGGAGGAGAAAGGCATGGCAAGGGGAAGAGGGGTGGCTGTGGAAGAAATGAAGGGTGGTGGCGGCGGTAGCGAGGAGGATAAAAAATAAAGGCTTGCTAGAGGGCGAGAGAAGTTTAAAGTAAGAGTTGGGTTGTGGTGCACGATGGGAGGGAGGGGGAGTTATTGGAGGGGAGGGGGAGTTATTGGAGGGGAGGGGGGCTAGGTTGTGTACAGTCTACTGGGAGAACGAACGAGAAGTAAAAAAAACTTAGTGAGTGGTAGGAAAATGAAGAAAGAAACGGTTTGCATGTGAGCTTGGAGTTCGACGTTCACGAGGGTAAGAACGTTTGTGAAATTGGTAACGACAGGGCGTTGATAAGAAAATGCTTGGGTGAGTAGGTGTAGAGGGGAGGTGGAGAGGTTTGTTTCTTCCGGCCACTCCGAGCAGGAAACGTCTCTTGGATGAAAGACGTTGAGAAACTCGTGAAATACGACCATGGAAACATTGGCGCCGAAGCCACGCTCGAACCACAGAATATTAAGGAATATAGAAGTGAAACAGCTGGTGGGGAGGCAAACTCAGTCACACACGCCACAAAAGTAGCTTGGCTAGCCAGAAACATGGCGGAAACGTCTGCCGCCAATCAGCGTAAGGCGGCTGATCTGCTAGCCAATAGGAAACTTGCCGTAACATGTATGTGCCAATCAGACGTAGGGCTGTTCCTCAACAGCCTCGGACAATCAATAGGGCCACGATTTTGTCGCGAAAAGATTTTTGCCCCACTTTGTTTCAGTGTCTCTCGTGCACATCGGCAGATCTGCTTCATGGTTATTGGCAGCGTGTCTTTGTTCAGACGCGTATCTCATTTGATTGCACCAATCAGAATAAGAATATTGTGACTCCGTGCGTCTGTAATTTGCCAAGGCAAGTGAGTGTACAATTATCCAATTACAGGCGATGTAGCAGACCTGTAGATGTGCACATGACGCAATGAAACCAAATGTTGCAAAAATCTTTTCACCATAAAATCGTGGCTCTGCGGCAATAAGCGGCGAAGTTCGCCCATATCAAACGAGCCGCCACGTCATTTCACGTCTGTATTACTATCTAGTCTGTGCTTGAACGATTAAGTTTACCCACTCGCGACAAAGGTTCGGAATCGGCAAAGACCGACATAGCATATCCTCACCATAGCCTCTAGCCGCAAGTCGCTGAACTGACGTGCAGTCTTCTGGCCGATTGTTCGCCATTTTAAGATATTCAGTGTTGGCCCTAACTTTTTATTTATTTATTTTGGTTTTTACGTGACCTCGAACAGCACGTGGCCTTGGTAGAGAAACACGGGGAGAAGGGTTGGAGTAGTTGGCCAGGGCCTGTTGAAGGAACCATCACAGCATTCACCAGGAGTTATTTCGGAAAACCCTGTAAAACCGAAATCAGGATGGCCGGAGCCACTGGTTGAACCCGAATCCTCCCGAATGCGAGGCGAGTGTTTTACAACTGCTCCACCACACTCGGCATGACGTAGTATTGAAGACACTATTTTTTATAAATTCTTTACCGAATTTTTCATATCTAAAAAGGACCGCAACCTGTATTCGCCAAAAGATTGGCTTATAAAATTACTGGGGATCTCGACATGGGCATTCACAAGTGAAATTTTCTTCGAGTGATATTCCTAAACAGACATCTCTCACGTACGCTAATCAGTTTTCGAATAATCTTCTATCGCTAGAAGCTCTGCACATCGTTGGGTGGTCTTGTCTAGGCAGGCGGCTAACTTAAGGGCATTAACGTGGCAAAAAGGCATAATTTTACATTCGCACGACATACTGTTCGTTTTAGATGTTACTTGTGACTACATTTTAAAATTGTAAAATTTATTTAGCTCTCATAGTTTTCCCATAGCGGTATGTTAATGTCAGAATTTGTAAGTTAAGGAAACATAGGAATAAGAATAACCAAGTGACTTACTCGAATGAAATAATTTACACTGAAATAATATATTATAGCACATATGCTAAAACACTTAAAAACCCAGAAAAATAAGTCATTTTGGCTTTTTTAATAATTGACGTAAATGAAGTAAATTATTATTTTCAGATTTGTTTTAAAAAGTACAAAGATATTTCATTGTGTGTCCTATATCTAAGTCTAGCCGGCCTCCGATGCGTAGTGACTTAGGCATAGGTCTACGGTGCGAGAAATCCTGGGTTAGAATCCTGGCTCGGGTATGGATGTTGTGTTGTTCCCTCACCTCACTTCAACCTCATCGTTTCTTCAGACCTCCTTGTTGAAGGACCCTCTCATCTCGTTTCCTATAAAACTAATATTAATTACTACCGGATTTATGAGTAAAATACTTTATATAATACCGTTTCAAAGTGAAAAAATATTTATACCTAACTAGCAATTGCCGCAGTGGCAGATCCAGGGGGGACACCATTCCCCCCCCCCCCAAACTTTTCACCTTCTATACATAGTTTATCCTTAAAATAATTCAATTTTTTTTTTTAAGTGGTATATATTACATTTTTTATTTACGAAACACCTTTAATATCACCATTTTGCACCTTGAAAACTAATTATTTCCGGGAGATGGCCTCCCCCCTCCTTCTCTCTGACTCGGGGTGTGGACATACCTACATTTTATGAATTGCCCCCCCCCCCTCCAAGAAGCTAGAGCTGCATCCGCCCTTGAATTGGCTCATAGTCTAGAATGCTTAACTCCTTCCGATTATTAAAAATATGTTTCAATATTCATGCGGTCGTTACTCAGATATGACTTATGTACTCTGTTTCGTGTGAGAAGGCACTTCTTATTGGTTGTTGGCAGCATGTCCTTGTGGAGAGATAACTCTCGTGTGGCTCTGCCGATCAGAATAAAGGTAGTTCGACTTCATACGTATTTGATTTGCTTGCTGGTAGAACACCGAGTGTGTGAGAGTTCAAAATTTCCATTCGCGGACAATGAAGCAAAGCGGCATATGTGTACATTAATATGTAGGGCCACGATTTTGTCGCGAAAAGATTTTTGCCCCACTTTGTTTCAGCGTCTCTCGTGCACATCGGCAGTTTTGTTTCAAGGTTATTGGCAGCGTGTCATTGTTCAGACACGTTTCTCATTTGACTGCACCAATCAGAATAAGATTATTGTCACTCCGTACGTCTATAATTTGCCAAGGCCAGTGAGAGTAAAATCATCCAATCACAGACGATGTAGCAGAGCTGCAGGTGTGCACATGACGCATCGAAACCAAATGTTGCAAAAATCTTTTCACCATAAAATCGTGGCTCTATTAATATGGCTTAGCGAGGTTTTGTTCCAAGGTGTACGGTATTAGCAGAGACTATAATCTTAGAACTCGTGGGAAAGTTTCGAAGAGGCCGAAGTGTATTACTGGAGAATACATACCTTGCCTACACTCTAAAAAACAGTTTGTAAATTTGCCACACGTGCGCTAAGAAAGTAGACATAGTTAGAGATGATGGTATATCGCGAAAATATCTTGTGCCAACATACCCTTGAAAATACTGTACTTATTGCAACACATATGATTGGGAGCTGTACGTCTGACACAACGTAGCTGTCTGCAGACCAACACCAGGCATCAGATATTACAATAGCGGGATTCTTATTGGCTCAGTCAAATAGAGCAACATCTCCTCGTACAAGCGAAAGCCAGTAATCTTCTAGTAAGCTGAACATGCGTTGAAACGCAGCAAACAGTCAAGTTTTCCCGCGATAAACTATCATCTGTTAGAGACACTGTAAAATCGCGAAAATGTTTAGTATAGTCTCCAATAAACTATAGTATATTAACGGTGACACGTGTGAACAGTTTTGTGGCGAATCACACACGCTGTGTGTTCAAGCTGTACAGTTCTAACTGGGCCTGTTGTAGAGAGAAACTATACTAAAAATAAACGATAGCCAGTATAGATACAAAACATTCAGTGTTATATACAGAATGTTGGAACCTAGCAAATAGTGAACTGTTCCCGCGATTTTCCAGTGTCTGTAGGTATAGTAGAATTGTTTCCCAGACATCCATGGTAGCATTTTTTTTATAAAACAGTCAAGTGAATGCTGATGTTGCCAGACGGTTATTGTTTACATATTAACAAGGCGGAAGTTTAGTAACGGTTCCATACTGTGTTGAAGTTATTTAATTCCTAAATATTTTAGGAAGTTTTTTTACAATGTGCCGTGGCTGTCATACAATACTGGCTCGTAAGTGAACGTGCCACTAGTTTTGTGACTCCAAAGACAACTCAGTGTTGTGTATAGTATTTGCTTAGCACTGCGCAGCTCGAAGCACTTCACACCTCGCCCGTACAGCTAGTAACTTAGGGGTCATTTATTTTAAAATTACGTAATAATGTCCATTTGCCAGAATAATTTACAGTACACATGGTGGAATTGCCATCGGAAGTTCATTTTATAGCTAAAAATGTCGACTGACTCAGCATCAACAGAGATGATGGTTTATTGCGGAAAAAACATGACTATTTGCTAGGCTTCAACATACGCTCAGTTTATGAAATGATAACTGGATTTCGCTTGTACGTGAAGCTGTTGCCCCAATTCGACTAAGCCAATAAGAATCCCGCTGTTGTAATATTTGATGCCTGTTATTGGTCTGCAGACAGCTACGGTGTGTCAGTGGTGCAAAAAAATTCCGGATACACCATCATCTCTAAGCATCAATCATCTACAACTTTAAATGTATTGCCCTTAGAACTGCCAAATTATACAGACGTTATTCGAAACAGAGTACATGCCTCAAATGATTCCCTTTAGATAAAGACTGGAGAAATTTGCGGGTTCATTGACCTGTTGTAGGCTAGCCTTCATACGTGTGTATTCAAGCAGACGTTATCTGCTCGCTGGCACAGCGATGCCACGTGTTTGGTTCTATATTTAGTGGCTGCTATTTAATTGGTTTTACGCCCTCCAAAATGTGTCAGATACGTTAAGAGTAAGTAAGTGGACCTTTGCTTCATTCCTTTTCTCTTACGTTTGAGGCATGGAAATGTGAAAGGCGATAAAAGTCTAATCAGGGTTGCTACCGGTTTGGAAAACAGGGAAAACCTGGAAATGTCAGGGGAATTTCTTCTGGTGACTGGAAATTGAAAATTGTAGAACAAACTTTAGGTTTCGCAATAGGGGTTTGCAGGCTTTTGCGGTCATTGTACAGTTGACTAGCTTGGCTTCTGGGCTGATTCTCATCTTCATGGCTGCAGGTTTAGCGATTGACTTTCGGACAATTGCACAACCATTCTCTGTATGAAACAGTTATCTTCGCAATTCACTTTAAAAATAGTTTCAGTAAATTATAACTTATTACAGTTCTCTGAATTGGGGTAACTGAGTGTGTCAAACACAAGTAACTGTCTGTAGTACATTTATAAAAAGTTTTTTTAATACAGTCACGGTAATTTAATTTATTGGAACATTTTAAGTTAAATTATAGTGATTTTTAATTCCACAAAAAACTGGAAACTCATCATTTTTGTCTGGAAAACCTGGAAAAGTCAGGGAAATTTGATCTAGAAATTCTGTAGCAACCCTGCTAATATAAAACGTCCGTCAAACACCTCATCACCTCTAGGCGTGGAGTACTAAACTAGCGCGCAGCGTTTTCGTTCATTGTGTTTTTCATTGGATCTTCACTGTATAATGATTGAATGAAAATATGGTTCGTGGATGAGGTCCCGTCTTGACTGCTGATGTCGAGACGCTAACTTGTAGCTTGCACAGTGTCAGAACGCAACGAGGTAAAGTCTTGGGCCATTTTACGAAAGTTCTTATATGATGCCCAAGTCGGCGTTCCACTGTCCTATTTCCTGGCTTCAAATGTGGAAGTCGTGTTGTGCAAGGCTGCGACAAACAGCTCCACCTGTAACAGCCTGTAATACTACACAGGTTTTCAAGATCGCGGGAACCAATTTAAGGGCGCGGTCTACCGCAACTTTCATCGCCATTATTTTATTTTTTATTTGTACCAGATTTTTTTTCTTATTTTAGACACAAATGTGACTAAATTTGGCACTAATGAAATGTTTTTATCTCTCATAGTTTTCGCGTAATTGCTTGTTAAATTCATATTTTTGCATGTTTCCGTTTTAACGACTACACTAAAACCAACTGATATACCAAACTCAAAAAAATCACAGTGGATAAAGACATTGCAGGCTACAATGTCATGCTCATAAAATTAAAGAATAAAAATTAATTGAATTTTAAAAAAATGTTGAAACTAAAAATAAAAATTTAAAATATTCAATATTTTTTTAAAATACAAATAATATTTATTCTTTAATTTTATGAGCATGCCATTGTAGCCTGAAATGTCTTTATCTACTGTGATTTTTTTGAGTTTGGTATATGAGTTGGTTTTAGTGTAGTCGTTAAAATGGAAATATGCTAAATATGAATTTAACAGGCCATTACGCGAAAACTATGAGAGATAAAAAAATTTCACAAGTGCCAAATTTAGTCACATTTTGTGTCTAAAATAAGATAAAAAATATATGGTACAAATAAAAAATAAAATAATGGTGATGAAAATTGCGGTAGATCGCGCTCTTAATATTTTGCCAAATGTGACGTCCACAGCACATTCGTTGCAAGTTATTGTGCATGTTACATGTAATATTCCTTTCATACATTAATTCTTCGATATTTTGAATACAGTGCATCATTAGAGGTGATGGTTAGAGATTATGGTTTATCACTGGAAAACTTGACAGCTTGCTGAGTTTTAACGCAGGTTCAACTTACCAGACGATTACTTGCTTTCGCTTATAGGCTACATGGAGTTGTTGCCATTTTGACTGAGCCAATAAGATTTCCGCTACTGTAATATTTTATGTCTGTTATTTGTCTGCAGACATCATCTTTACTGATGGTTTATAGTGGGAAAACATGACTGTTTGCTTCGTTTCAACGTAGGTTCAGCTTACGAAAAGTTTACTGGCTTTCGCGTGTGCCTAGAGTTGTTGCCCTATTTGACTAATCCAATAAGAATCCCGCTATCGTAATATTTGATGCCTACTATTGGTATGCAGACAGCTGCGTTGTGTCAGATGCATAACACCCAATCATACATGTCTCAAGGAACCACAGTGTTTTCAAGGGTATGTTGGCACAAAAAAAAATGTACTTGAATAGCAGAGTCGTTCTGAGATGCGACGGAACAATATGAGAGTAAAATGACTATTGTTTTTATAGGATATACTTTTAGACTGTCTTATAACGTTGCTACCAAACAAATACAAGAGCAGGTTCTAAGATAACGAAGCCGTTTACAAAATTTAAAACTGCGACGGAGAACAGCACAACAGAAAATGGCCTTGGTAACAGCACTTATGGTCGTTTTATTTTGTGTTTCTGTGGCCGCATTCGTCTCCAATCCGTGTCGAATCGAAGGTGAGGGACGTACAGTCCGATTAAATTATAACAAAATGGTTGCTCGCATACCGATCAATAACACAATCACGGCCAGCGGGACAACCTGCATAGTTTAAAATACACAGTTTGGGAACACAATAATATACTGGTTCAAAATGGTTAAAAAATGCTGTCGGGATCTATCGTTTAAACACTCATTTTAAACTTAAGGTACACAATAACTCACTGTAACATAACCCCAACTTATCCACTCCCACCTGAAAGCATTGCAGTATTTTATTTCAGTGTTTATTCTTCGTATTTTCGTATTTAAAAGATTTACAACCACTTTGTTAAAAAAAGGTGTTTCAATGTGACGAAGAACGGTCACATATTTGTCTTTATAACCAACGTTCACAGTTTGTGTGCTTAAATAGGGGATGAATGTAGATATATGTGCATTCACTCCTGTTTTGAGGGGGAACAACGAAACTGCTCTGTTCTGTAAACATTTAAACCAGTAACGTAAGTACGTAAATAGCGTGCTGCTAATAGGGAACATTCCTGTTATTTACCATATTTATATTTAAAAGTGCGTTTAATTAAATGAAAAACGGTACCACACTTTCTTTCTTTGCATCTGTGTAACTTCAGTAAAACTTAAATAAAATGAGCAATCTGTTTTGCGCGGCAAAAACGTGAACCGCCAAGTTGATGTCCCTGTGACGTCACGATACTGTACATTTTAATGTACGTAACACACAAACTACAGCAACATACGTTCAAGTCGTGAAATTGTGTTAAATGAAGTAGTTTAAGCGGTAAATTTGAGTATGGCTGGAACACCGAAGAGTGTAAATGTGGATAGAAGTTCGTTTGCGCAGCAATAATATGCAATTTACTCGGAATAAAATTTTAACTTTAGCGCCGTCTGATAAATCAAGGCGTACTGCATAAGAAGAGACCTATAATAATTGTCAGCCATTAACGACAAATCTACAGTTTATGTATGTAATGTGTATCGTGTACAACATGACACGGTTAGTATAAAATATACGTTATTTTAAGTTAAAAATTGCAGTCAATAGCTTGCAGTTTGAGACGAAATCTCTGCAGCTGTAGTGTTTTGGCTATTCCATTGGCTGCGGCAACGTCATTAGCCAATAGGCGAGTTCAAGGCACCCGTGATTGGCTGATAATTCGAGGGGTGGGCGGGGTTTTGCGAAACTTTCCCCGAGATGGCAGCACAGCTGTCGCAATGCCGTTCACGAGAAACGTAAAAATCACTGAGAGAAAAAAATTACTTGTAATAAAACAATTGATCTGCCATATTATTTTACAGACTCGTGCAACCAGAATTACTAGGTTTGGTTAGACGCATTCCAAATATTAGCTCGATAGGTTCACTTTTTGTACGCATGTGAACTTCGTTCTGCGGACCTTTCAAACCTAAACTTATGATTATATACCGGATCTGAAACATTAAAATGAATTCGTAGTAAGTTATTATCTCTCTGAAATTTAAATTAAATTTATATAAACTCAAACCTATAAGTAAAACGTCGCATTATGTGGGAGCTACTAATACATTGCTGTCTTCACTTTTTTAAAATCACAAGTGAAATAAATCTTCGTTCTTGAATACCAAATCTACAACCGCGCATGCCCAAACAACGGGCGAATTCCCTGAATTAACTTTTACGTTGCAGTGTTCACTAAATTTTATCAGTTTTTTAAGTCGGTGAAAAATTCCAATACACTGTCTGGCGACCTGGCGTGCGGTGGCTAACCAAATCAAGTGAGACTACGTCATAAACGTGTTAGCCAATAAGTACGCGTTTTCAATTTTTGTGGCGGCGTTTGAAAATATAGCATTTTTAAAGCTGAATAATTAAAAAATTACAATGTTCACGGAACTATTGTTTTGTCTGGCTGTATTTAGTGATGAAATAATTCGGAAGAATCAAGTAAACGTTAAAAATTTTTCCTATGAATTTTCCCTATTGTGCTTTATTTGCAGATTCTGATACAATAGCTGAGAAGGCTTCAATTACACATGATGTAATGGAAAAAACATATAATATTGTATGTTGCCCAACAAACTACAAGAATTGTTGGTAATTTGTTTTGTTTTATCACTTTTGAAAAGTCGCGGGAACAGAAATGTGATTATCACACGGTTTTTGAAAATATCACTTAACTATCAGCTATGTGAAACATCAATGTGCTCAACGTATGGGCACAAAATACGTAGCTTTTGAGGCGGAATGACAGAAGCATGAAAGCTATACGGTAACTATTTACACTAGCGTCTACATAAACAGACATAGTCGGTATTGATGGAGATATTAAAACCTAAACTACTGGAAAGTGTTCGGTGTGTTGTGAAACAAATAACTTAGATTTGTGCAGGAATTCAACTCCACTGATCCTTAAACATGACTCAAAATGCTCAGCTGTTGAACAGAGGATAAGGGTTCTTTGGAAATAAGTTTTGAAGAAATTCTGAACGCTTTATTTTTAATAAACCATTCTACAGTGTAAAATAATTATGTTTCTCGTTATGGTAAATTGTAAATCTGAGTAAACCAAAAGAAGGAAATATTTCCCAATGATTACAGTCTTATAAAATAAGAGTATTACTTAAATAGACGTAGCTAAAATTTAACAGAGCATTTAAAAACAGAAACTTATATGGACGCTTCGATCTGAAAGCCAGGTTTACCTACGCACTTTAGGGCGTATGAGTGTATGATGGCTGTAGGAACGACACTATTAAGACGGCCAGTTCGGAATAAAGTGAGCACTAAAAAAAAAACCCTGCTAATGTTCTATTTTTCAGCCAATTCGTACGTATCCGCGCGTAACGGCTAACGACTGGAAATGTCTATTATCTCTGGACACGTCACTTGATGTTTGCTCGTGTAAGATAAATTATGAAGTCAGTAGGAATCTGTACAGTTTGATAAAAAAAAAAGTATATTGTATAAATTACAATTATGTCGATTTCAGTGGTTTTTGTTTCAGTATGGTTGTATTTAAACAGGAAACACACGAAACTATATAGCATAATTTCGCTGCCAACCATACAAGCAGTGAGGCAGCTAAAGTTAATGTTGAATTATTAGCAGTAAAGGCTAGTGATATTTTTCAAGGGTTGAATTTTTAGTGCTCACTTTATCTCGAACGACCTAAAGATTGATAATATTTGAAAGAACTGTGCAATGGGAGTGAATGACTGTATTTAGTTTCTTGGAGATATATATACACATATATCCTAACTAATATTATAAATGCGAAAGTAACTCTGTCTGACTGTCTGTCTCGCTTTCACGCCAAAACTACTGAATTGGTTTTAAATGAAATTTGGTATACAGATAGTCTAGAGCCTGAGGAAGGTCATAGGCTACTTTTAAATGCGTAAAAGGGTTGTAAGGGGTTAAAAGGGGGGGGGGGTGAAAAGTTGTATGGAACAATCGTCATTGTAAACTATCGTCATTGTTGATTCGATATAAATAAATATGACATTCGTTTGTAAAAGTTTCACCCGCAAGGGTGTAAAATAACAATAATAATAGTTTATGGTCAAAAGTAAAATATAGTTTAAACTGAGAGTTAGCGTTAGCGTAAGTGGACCTGGTGAGTGAGTGTGTGTGTGTGTATATATATATATATATATATATATATATATATATATATAAAGCTCAGGGACAGACACTTTATATATATATATATAGGTGATTCGGAATAAAGTGAGCACTCAAAAAAGCCCTGATTAATTTCTATTTTCTGCCAATTTATATCTTTCCGCTGCCTGTAAACATCAACATTGCCACGCGCTTTTATTTACATAGTCTTGTAGAATGTTTACATTTACGTTACAGTGCTCCGATCAATTTTAGCTACAATATGTACTCATTAAATGCAAGAGTGCTGAATATATGCTATACTCAGTAATAATCTTAGTTATAAATACCTGCGAGTAAACATCTTATAACACTGGTTTCTCTGTGTCTACTCTAACGGTGCTATTACCGTTACGAATCTCGTAAATGCATGCACAGTATATTCAAACTTTTAAATTAAAACCGCCACTAAAAACACACACGACACACGCAACTCAAGAATACAAATTCCGTTCAGCATACTGTAATGAACGACGACGACGCACGTAAAGAGAAACAATAAATAACGTATTTTCTTAATGTGTGAAACAGGGGGGGAAAAGCTGTTTCTATTTCCAGATACTCAGGCTGGCGATCATAAAACATAACAACTTACATTACTAATGACTTCACATAATTTATGAATGAATAAATATCATGAACAGTCACGTCTAATACTTTTATATGTGTTTATCAGAAACCGATATTCATTACATAACGGACAAACAAACTGAATGACGCAATTTGCTTCCAAGCGGCGAA
>PNEQ01069799.1:40061-65970 GCA_003012365.1 Medauroidea extradentata | reverse complement strand
GTATTAATTTTTTTTTAACAAAACTGTGCAAGAGTTTTTTGATGCGTGTTCTCGTTTAGGATTTAAAAATAATTATCGTTAAACTAGTATAAACGATGGAACATGACCTTAACTCGCAAAATTGTGTCTTAATGCCTTAACACCAATTTCAAGTATAGGCCTATTTGTTATCATTCAGTGTACCTAACGTAAACTAGGGAGGTTGTTCAGCTCTTGTTGCCAATACAGTTTGTTTATGGTTTTGAGGAAATGAAATGTTTCTAAGTTTCACTTACAATACTAGCAACTTCAGGACACAGCTTAAGACTCTGTGGTATTTTTAAAGTTAATTTTGACTAAATGTCTGCATAAATACATTTTGTAGACATCTCTGTAGGAGAATATTGGTTAATTACATTGAACAGTTTGAGGCGCCTTAACAGAACTAACAGAAGTTCTGACAGCACACTTTCTTATAGAGTCAAGTTTTTATAAATGCATCTGGAACATGAATTATGATGAAAAATGGCATAATTTCAAAACAGCGACTATATATAATTACATAAATGACAAGACGTGAACGTTACGCGACAAAAAATATTTAGACATAAATGTCGATAACAGACAAAGAACCATAAATAAAGCAGGCGGGAGTAAACTATTTTGTTGGGCGATGCTATAATAATGCGTTTGTATACCAGGACGTTCAAATCTCAGTCAAAACCTCAGGTTCTCAATGTGAGAAAATATTAAGAGTTAACTTATTATGACTTCACACCATGCCATTTAAACCAACATGCGTTTGTTTCAGACGAGTAATTAAGTCTTAATAAAATCTGAATAACATACAAGGCAAATTGAACAAACGATGTTAAGAGTAATAATGGCCAACTACGTTACACGTCGTTGAACATTATGCATATCACCTGAACGATTCGTACACTGAGAAGAACGTTTTGTTTTTATTTAGGATCGCTCGTATACTTCAACGGCAAGATCGAATGCTTGTGATAGACATCCTGGTAGACATATGGCTCGTGAAATTCATTATATTCACGCATAAGTATATTAAAAAATGTTACGTCTTCAATTTTTCGTTCTGTTTAGGATTAGACTTATTGGGATTGTTTGTAGCATTCTGATACATTAACACATTTAGAAATATAGCTATAATGTGAATTGTCACAGAAATGTCAAAATAAACTCTCAAGGTGTGGATACAAACTACGCCGTTTACGAACATAGAGGTTTAGTTGACGCAACAAAATCCATCATTTGTGTGTTTTCAAACAAAATATACATACCATATGTGTCTACGAAATACTTTGTTACTATGTTATAAGTACTTTACTAAACAAATTAGGTATTTTGTTGGGTCAACAAAATCCAATGTGTTGTTGCTTTTGATATTTGGTTCTGATAATAACATGTTTTGTTACCTACCGCAAATAAAATATTTATTTTGCCTTATTCAAATAAATATTTTGTGGGAAATCGTCCTGGCTATGTTGTTTATTTGGAATTGCAGTTTACGGAAGGACACACGTTCGAAGAAATCGTATAAAGTTTTAGATCCGTTGTCAAAGTGCAGAAGACGCATTGGTTTAAGTGGTAAACAACTGTTCGGTTAGAATTGAGTGGTTTATGGACATACGCCATTGCTCATGTTATTCTGATCAACCCCCGTGTTGAATGATACAGTACGAAAACGAACAAGAAAAAAAAAAGCAAATATAAAACACACACAAAATTTATATTTGTTTTTTCTTGTTAGTTTTCGTACTTTGTCATTCAACACAGATTTGATCAGCAAAACATGAGCAATGGCGTATGTCCACAAACCACTCAATTCTTACTGTAAACTCCCATTGCAACAAACATTTTAAAAAATCTCAAGCAACTGTTCGCTGAGGATTCAACGGAGGGAAGAGAAATTTTGCCACCGCTCGTGGCCGCAAATGTGTTTGTACAAGGTCGAAATTCACACGTTTTGTAGTCGCACTGAGAGAAAAATACAGGTGTAATCAGCATTTACACGAAGCAAGTTGTAATCTTGTACGTGACCTCTCATGCGAACTAGCGTGCACGAAGATCAAAACAGTTCCGCTCTTTCGAGAACATTTCGCACGAGTTTTCTCCTGGAAGGAGACTGATTGATGGCGTACGTTGATAATTAATTAAAATTATCATACTTAGTTTTGAAAAAAAAAAAAAAAAAAAAAAAAAAAACTCGGCCATGAAAAATAAAGTAATTGTTTCTATAAGCAGTTTACGATAAATTGAGAACTTTCAAACCCCTGTTTTTTCTCCATTCTCATCCGGTTTGTATTTTTTCCATGATATGTAACTACAAACATAGTTAATTATTGATCACATAGGCTAGTAAATGAGACGCTCAGAATACAAGTGGTGTACGATCGAAACTTTACATTCATGTGTTAAATATGTTAGTAAAAAAACATTTTATTTCTCTTTGTCAGAAATCACATATAATTGTTGTTTACATACAAACCTGTTACCTACATTTATGTTAAAATATTTGTATACGTATTCATTTTAAACCAAAAAGTGGCGAACAGTGTTTATTTACATACAACACATGTGTTCTGAATGTCTCAAGTATTATATACCCAGAGACTGGAAAAATTCACGTGTCACTTGCCTGTAGGATAGCCTCAAAGAATATATGTCTACTCAAGCAAACAATAGCTGCTCATTAGCTGTTCGTTAACACAGTGATATGGGCCTTCATTTAGTTACGTTTTTGTTATTGGCTCAGTGACTTCCGGGAACTATCATAACTAGAGACATGCAAGATTCGCGTTATCATTTGGTAGCAGACTAAACTTCACTTTCCTATACATAACACGGCGTATTCTGCGTTTCAGTTGGTCACGAACTTTTATGTGTTGTTATTTACGTGTGTTACGTCTTTACAGAGATTGGCATCTCTACCGTGTAAGCATTCTCCGCGGCAAGTCACGACAAAATCGGCCAGCGGGAGACGTCGAACTAGCCTATAGTCATTTGGAGTCTAGTCAGCTGTCAGAAAATAACGCGAATTTTGCATGTCTCTAGTCATAAGTCTAGGGACAGTTACGAAATTAACACGAACTTATAGTAGTTGGAATTATAGCTTGTTCCTAAAAGTAAACGCGAATTTTTCAGGTCTCTAATTTTACCGTATTCAAAGGTTATCGTCTATAGTAAAAATAAATATTAGGATTCTTATTCTAGATAGTAAGGTCATAAGAAGTGTGCTCTTTACTGTAAACAATCTATGTTCGCTTCAAATTTGTTGTGATGATATAATGGTGCAATCGCTTGAATGTTGTGTAGTTATAAAATGGAAACAACAATCATGAACCTGAACGTGCATGAGCTAAGGGTGACTATTACTCGCTCAGCCCGTGCCTAATCACTTCTAGGCACTTCTAAGCACAAGGCGCTGATCTAGCGCCAGTCTTCACCACCGAGATCTTCTTTTAACTCACACTACGAACTAATAAGGTCTCGAGGGATCCGAACACTCGTTTAGACTTAACACTGGTGGATACTACGTTGGTGTCATTTCAAAACGAAAGATAAGCACTTCTAGATAAGTACACGCGATATCCTTCAATTCATTGAAAAGCATGTCATTAAATCGGAACTACATTACAGTTTCCGAAACCAGAAAATACCATTTGTAAACAGAGACTCTTTAGAATTCACTGTGCTTATTCTGGGATAAACGTACAAACTCAGATCAGTAAAACTGCAAATACGACTTGCTCTTACACGTAAATTAGGAACCGTAAAAATGTTTAAATTAATTGATATTGAACTGTGGATAAAATACCGATGTTTTTATATACACTGGCTGATATGTTCCAATTTGAAACTCGTTGGATGGTATTATTTCGGAATGTTTCACAATTTTGTTTAGAGGTGTTAATTTTCTCATGTTTGCTCACCCAAACCTCGCCCGTTGCTGAGAGTTGAATATTGACGTTGGCTCCACAAACGTTGGAGCTGTACTCCCTGTCTTTTGCCAGAAGCTTTCAGACAGTCTGCATGCAACATCGACAGGTTTCCCGCTAACGACCCGGGCAATCCAAAAACGCAGAGCAGCTCGGCGGTGGAAGCTACGGCATTAACGACACCCGCTGGTTTCTAAGACTTTTTCCTTCCTCCCTTCGCCCGCGCCGGTGCTTCCACCCTCGGGGAAAGAAGAGAAAGGGGAGGAACGAAGAAGGGGGGGAAGTCAGGCTCCGAGCTGCGTTCTGATTAATTAATAAAAAACAAGAGCACGGGACTTCTTGGTGGCTGATTAACGTTCGTAGGGAGACGAGAGAGAAAGCAGACTGGGGGAAGGAAAAAAAAATTAAAATAAGGCAGCAGCTATCGTGATCGCGAAGAATACGTGATCGGAGAAGCCTTGAAGGGGAAGCAGGGCTTCAGAGGCGGGGAAGTGGATGTGTAGCGAGGGTGGTAAGGGAAGAGGCATGTCACCACGTTGCCGATGTTTTCCTGAAGACGGTGACAGAGTGTGAGAGGAGAGCCCGGAGTTTGACGTTTTCAGAGCTGTAGACAGAGAGCGCAGTAATTAGAAAGGAAAGAAGTGGTGGGAGGAAAGGAAATGAAGGGTTGGATAAGTAGGAAGAGATGTACACGCCATAGGGAGCAGCAGAGAAAGGGGGTGGTTAGATATGAAATTGGCAGTGACAGAATGAAGAAAATGGGGAAAAGGTGGGAAGGAGGGAATTTCGGAACGGGGCGGTGGGAGGACTCCTGACATTTTGTAGACATTTTAGAAACAAAGAAAAAAAAATTAAATTAATGAAGGGATATGGAAAACAGCGTTTTCTCCTACGCGAGGCGAAAGAAAGGAAAAGGGGTTGAATAATTCGTCGGAATGGAAATTGAACCTTGATGTGCTGTATATATTATGTGCACTAGCATTTTTAAGGGGAGAGAAGGGGTGTCTTCTTGTATATCGATCACTTCTCTCGAGAACGTGGATTTAGAAAAGTGTGGGGTGTTTTTTTAATGCGTACGTAATTACTATAGGTCCTTCAAAACCCATTCACTACACTCCACGAATCTCAACCATACTTAAAAGTAATTCTCATGTCGGAAACCATTATTCACAGGGTTTCATGAATAAAATATTGCGTAATCTAGTACGGGCAACATGCGGTAATACGTATAATGTTAGGATTTATTCATTTCATATATCACTAACCAACTCCATTTATATGTTTGACTTTCCCTTAATGGCATACGTTTAAAAGTTAACAATGTTCAAGATACGGCAGTAGCGAGGGGCCTATGTGCCACACGCAGCAATAAAAAACATTAATACCTCTTGCTATATTTTGTATTTGTGTTTATTTTTCGAATGCATTTTTTATTTCGTTAATTGATTCGTGAAGACACTTTCAGTTCTTGCCAGCAAATAACTTTGACTGAATAACACGTTAATATTCCTTTCGGCATACAACTGAGAATATGTCAATATTAAGGCAAGTGTCTCGATTTATACTGTGTTTGCGAGTGTTATTTTAGAAGCATATAAAAGAGTAGACATCATAAAACAATCACATAGAAGTGTCGAAAATTGTTTTTATTATATAGCCCAGTAATTTTTTTATTAAAATTTTACAATTTTGTTCAGACATCGACTAAAGATGTAAATAACTAGTCAAAAGTATGTATATGTATATATATATATATATATATATATATATATATATATATATATATATATATATATTAATACAGCTGCATATAAAATCAATTTCCTACACATATGACAGTTTTACGGCATCTGCTACCATTTTTATTTTAAAAAATAATACTTGCAAAAACAGCAACACAATGTGTCCGTGATCTTAAGACTCAGTTTTGTCGTTTGCCTTGCTGGATTCATCTTCTTCTAATAGTTTTCTATGAAGGTGTACAGTACGTCTAGTATTCAACTAATACAGCCACATAATTAACACGATATTACAAAACTGAATCCTATGTTATTTTACTCCTTGGTACAGAGCAGGTTAGATAAAGACCCTATATTCGAAACAAAATATGTTAAGACTAAACACTTTAAAAAAGCGGAAGTTTCACTCAAAATTCAAATTCAACGACCACATCGTTAGTTACCTAGGTCAACGTCGTTTTCGTAACATGAACAAAAACTGCCGGTTTTAAATTTTTTTTGTACCACTGGTTTCAATCGTAGACCAGAATATCGCATTTCCATGTCGAAAAGGCAACCTTCAATTCATAAAATAAAAATAATTTTTGCGCACTATTAGTTTTTAGTTGCTGGCCATTCTGTTTTTGTATGACGGAGAAAAAAAACTGTGTAAAGACCTCAACTTACGATAGTGTGTTCAGTTATTTAAGATGTTATTTATTCAAGCAAAATCGTCCAGTGTGTGGTTATTTACTACTTAAATTCTATGTTTACCCAGTAGATTTTTAAAAAAATCTGAATAATGGTTTTCACATAACGTGTTGCATTTAGTAGCGAAGAGGGTTGCATTTCAAAGGAAGTTATATTGGAAACTTTGCATTTGACTGTCCAGATAAAGTGTGCCATTTCTTCACCGAATATCCCCAAAGGAACTATTTTGAGTCGTGAAAGTTATCCCTACAGTTCAAGCGTTCAAGCTTGGCGGTATGCAGGGTTGTTTGTCTTTCTAGGTTCATAAACAAAACTAAGGTTACACATAACTCCAAGGAATATGATCTGTTTATTGATTTTAGAAAATGTCTTAAAATCGCATTATAAAAATCAGTATCCTTCTGTTGCAATAGCACATTGTGTGGGAATGAATGAAACAAAGTTTTATTGCTTAAAGTGTTTGTAGGAAAGTATGAGTAAACAGAAACATTACGAAACAAACTGCTGGCTTAAGAAAATTAAGCATCAGTGATTCGTTACGCATCTACTCCCGCCTTACTTATGAAACTTGGTATCGTGAAGAATTTCGTAAGGTCAAGTGGATATAACAGGTATGGTTTGTTTTGTCTTTAAAGAACAAGATTCTCGTACTATGTGATGATAAATGGAATTGTGATTGATGCGTTGAACAGCAGATTCGAATGCTATATTTTGAATCTTTAAGACAGGCTTGAATTGATGGAATGAGGTGCCAAGAAATATGTTGTAACTGGTAAGGTGTTGGGAACAATAACGAAGGGAAAATACTGTCAGCTTATTCAATATTATTAAAAAACCTATTATTGTCATGGCTGAAGGACATCTTTAAATATCCACTTTAAAGGTTTCTATCGGAAATTATTTCTCGAGAACCTAAGAGCTGTCGAGAATATGCAGGGTGGAAAATTATATTAGGACATACGGGTAACGGAAATGCGGTATCAAGGCACATGGAATGTGACTTTGATAAGCCACTACTTTAGTTTTTTCGTCACAGGATGATCCCAAACTGAATGAAAAAACTACCGTTGAAAATTTTTAATTTTTACATTTGCAAATTTACTGTGGATGAAATGAATCATACAACAAACAAGTGGATGAAATGTACCATACAACAAACATGACTGAAATATTTCTGTTAAAGGAAAACGTTCAATACATTTGATATAACTGTCAAAACGATTGCTTAATATATCATTAGCCGTAATGTACTAATGTGAATAAACTGTCAAAACCCACAACAAAAATTCACGTCCTGCATAGTCAAACTCGGTACATATGTGAAAAATAGTACAGTACAGTTAATTTTCTTACGTTGTCATTATACAAAATTTTAAATTCTTTGGCCAATGAATAGAACGCTTCAAATTGAAGTCGTTATTAAGATAGTTATGATTTCTTAGAAGAAGCAAATTTTTGAAGCTTGTGTGTCCGAGTGTTTATCATGTGCCAGTGCGAAATGTTTAAGAAAAATATGTACTATATGATTCTCGGCGCGTTTAAAATACGAAAAAATCTGTATTGAGAAAATAATCTCTACAGAAAATTAAGCTATCATTAAGGTCGTTGGACCCTTAAAATTATTTCTTTTACATTTGTGCAAATGCAAAACGCCGTTCACCTTTTAAACATCAGGCAACATGTCAATTCCCCAAATAAAAACAATTAGGTCCCAACATTTTTGCACAATCATAAATAGGCTATTGTGGTGTAAAGAAAATTAAACAAAGTAATTAACTTGCTGGAACAAGATAGTTAATATCGATACTAAATACCATGAGCTACTTCAAGATACCTTTGCGAAATTAACTTGCTGGAACAAGATAATTAATATCGATACTAAATTCTATTAGCTACTTCAAGATACCTTTGCGATACCTTTGAATTGTGGCTGTTACTGAATATTCCGAAACTTTTGCTAAACACGTCTTAAAATGCATTGATATACCGACTTTCGGTTCCTGTAATTTAGGTTGTATAAGTTAATATCTTTTATAAATTATATATGCGCCCCAAAGGTTTCTTTTGTGAACTTGATTATTAATTATGCAATATCTACGAAACCTATTTTTGGGACATGACATGTTATTTGATATGTAAAAGTTGGCCAGTGTTTGGCACAAATATAAAAAAAATGTTAATTTTCACATGTTCAACGTCCTTAAAGGGACTGCGGTAGGCGAGTCGTGTAACAGTTATACCACCATGAATTTGTGATATTTTGAATTTTTCAGACTTAGAGTGGGCAGAGAGCTAAAAGCAAAACACATTTTTTTACAGAAGTTCTCATTAGAGATGCTTAGTTAACCAATTAATAATTATAGTTGGTCTCGGGGTGAGGAAGAAAAGGGCAGCCAACTTAAACAGATTTTCTATAATCGTTCTGATAAAGCGAGAAATCTGGGAAGCCAAGACAGGCGATTAATAATTTGTAATAATTTTTATAGCGTTGGTCAAGATTTATAGTGACATTTCTCTGTATTATTTCATCTGTTACTTACCTATTTCCCTCTTGTTTACATTGTATCTTGGAGTTATCCATCATTTAAAAAATCTCTCACCCGACATCACCTTTCGTTTATCAAACACCAAATATTCAGTGCTCTTGCCAAACATAATTTAGCTCTCGTGCACTGTCTAATCCATCTTCTTCTCCCTATTATACTTCCACCTAATATCAAATGTTCTCTGTGGGAACCGTGCCGGACGATGCCGTTGGTCGGCGGTTTTTTTTCGGGGATCTTCTGTTTCCTCCGTCCCTTCATTCCGGTGCTGCTCCAGGCCAGCGCTTAAGACCTCAATGTTAAGCGCTGATCAAACTCTCTCACTCATTCACTCTAATGTTCTGTCAAGCTTATGTTTCATGCTGCGTTTTTCCTTAACCACTTCGTAAATACTTTAGGTCATACTTTTATTCTAATTTTCCAGAGTTCATGACTATCTACCATAGCGTGCTACGTTGAAGACCTGCTGGTAGTCGTCAAAGATGTGTTAAAACAGGTGGCGTCTATTCACAGAAGGAGTAGTGAAGTATACATTATTGGCATTCATCCTGACCTAGAATAAATACGCGAAATAATCTTGCCTCTAACCAATCATTCATGTTGCAGGAAACAGCAGGGTTTCCAAGGGCATGTTGGCACAAAACATTTTCGCGATATACCATCATCTATAATTATAGTGTTCTGTCATGTGTTGGCTTGATGTGGAAAAACAATCAGTTTTCTCACAGATTTGCACAAGCTGTCCAGTACTGATGTATAGTGCATTTAACTTAATGTCTTCAGTTTGACCAGGGACCATTTCTGCTGTTTGCGCTAGCTGGCTATCCGCAAAGGGGCTAAAATTGGTGTTCTCACTTCCGATCCAGAGAGATTTCGCAATAATGAAAGTGATTTTTTTTGGAGGGGGGGGGTATAATTAGAAAGCCAATGTGGATGTTTCTGAAATAAAGCCATTTTTGCTCTTCATGTAGCCTATCAAACTTTAATTTTATAACAATTCCTCATTTTTGTAGACCCTTTAGCGATTCCAGGTCAACTGGTAACAAAAATTGTCCTTAGTCCATAGTAAATTAGATTATCTTTTTAGCCTGAGTAGAGTAGAGCGTTTAAGAGTCTGCGTCACTTTTTTTGCTAAAACAGTTAATTTTCGTATAATAAATTAAAGCTGTGATGAATCACTGGCAATGTCTCCTAACAGAAACATTGCGTTTTACGATTAGGTGCGTATTATTAGACTTAATTGGTAGTAAACGTTATATTGTCGTTATTACAAGGTGAGAGGTAATTATAATTTTAAATTTAAAATTAACTTAATTATATCATACTCGGGCTTTAATATATACAATACAACGTGTGTAATGAAAGGTAAGTCCGTATAAAAATTGTTTTAATATTTTTGAATTGGGAAGAAATTAAGAAAAATTCTACACGAATACTGACACGGGTTCTTACATCATGTCTACTGCTTTCTCTAAAATTGTTTTTTATTTCTAAATGAGAGGGAGTGCAGATATCGAAAAACTGTTTCATAGTTTTTTTGAAAATTGTATTTATTATGTAGTCCAATATTTTGTTGACAAAAATTATATAGGGGTTTGGCTGATAAGTTAATTAATTGGAGTTTTCTTAATTGCATAACTAGCTGAAACCATGATTTATTTTGTCTTGAAGAAATTAGTTAACGTAGCAGTTTCTACTTTTTTTTTTTTTTTAGCAAAGTTAATTTTCTAAAGTTTCGACAAGGGCAGATATCAAAAACCGGTCTAGTGGTTTTGTTTACAATCGTCTTCTCCATGTTGGCTAATTTTTTTCAAGGCAGTAAACAAAGTGGTTATAACTAAATATGTAACTAAGGAGATTCTGGGTATTTGACTTTTCAGTTAGTGCTGTATAATGTCTCGCCATGAAAAAAATTAGGTATAACGGCGAAAACTATTTTAAACAAAACTGCCAGACAGATTTTTGATATCTGATCTCGTTTAAGCTTAAAAAAAATAACTATATCAAAAACAGTATAAACTACAGAGTATGGTCTTAAGATGGCCGCCTGCTCAACCACCGAACGGCTTTTTTTTTTTTTTTTTTTTTTTTTTTTATAGAAATCTGCTCAGCTTGAGTAAGTAATGTCTGCTTAGGAATATGGTTTAAAGAACTTTCCAAGTGTCTACACATTTCAGCTCCTCCACATGTATCTCTAAAGCACGGCCATAGAGGAACAGGTCTGGATAGACACAAATTCACCCTGTTATGACTGGTTGGCATCACTTCAACTCTGGGGTTGTTTTTAGGCTCGGTTTTCTGTTTCAGTCGTCATATTGAATTTTATTATTTTCAGCTTTTTTGGAATTCTGAGAAGTAAAATGATAAATCGGCGACCATACCGTAAATTATATTTTCCTTGAGCTACAATATAAACATGGCAATAGAGCTAGTAATGTATGTTAGTCGCAATTTGTCGGGCAAATTATGAATATAAAAAAATTGACCACACAGCTAAATCGCAAGGTCTGTACTGTGACGAAATGTAAATGGGATTTGAGGAATAATCGCAAATATATATATATATATATATATATATATATATATATATATATATATATATATATATATTAATTCCAATAAAGCGAAAAATGATAAAATTAAATATGGCGACTGAAACCGAGTCATTGTTAACATAGTTAACATAGAGGGGCGGAAACGCTTCCAAAGCGAAGCCCAATTGAACGGCTGTTTTGACTTATGAAAACATGGCGAACAGCAGTGTGGCCAACAATATGTTGAAAATCTGTCATATGTTCGCATAAAATCCGTTACTTTATAGCTCCACTATAATCCCGCTAAACACAGGGAAAAATGCCAATAATTATTGTGATACATTATAATGTAATAATGTTTAAATTAGCATAATCGCTCTCGTTTCTCGACCGGATATAAGAGTCCGCCATTTTATTCAGGGTCAAAATACCACGTTCAACTGGGCTTCACCTCAGAGCCTTGGAGATTGATGTTTCCGCCCCTGTATGTTTACTATAAAGCTCGTTGGCGCAAATAGATCTAGAAGGAGCAAGCTCTTGTCGGAGCTGCTAGTAAGACGCCATATTGATTTGTTAAATCAACACTTCATTGCTAGTGGCGCTTTCAGTCATAAAGGGGTCAACTCAATATCATTGATAGATAGGCCAGTGTCCAGACCTGTTATTATACGACCGTGCCCTAAAGTTTATTTCAATTTCATGAAAATGGCGAAAATAAAAGTTTTTTTTTGTACGTAGGCTAAATCTTGGCGCCGAATCTTCAGAAAGTTATAGGCTTGTACAAGACGGTGACCGTTGAATGTCTCACGGAGGCAAGCTGTCGGCGCCAGATCAGTGAGCTGCGTCTAGAGAAGGTGTTTGGTCTTCAGCCCGCGACCTGCCGACTGGTTTCTTGCAGCCCACGCCTCGCGGACAATTTTCCAGTAAGCAACATTTCCTTGTTCCTAGCTGCTCTCCGATACATACTTCTTTTACATTTTTTTATCAAAAAAATGTCAGTCGGGTCAAATTTACTGTTCTGTTAACAAGGATAGGTATATCAAGTTTCTTCCATGTATCATGTACTATAGTAGTATCATATAGGCCTACCAATATTCGGTATGCGACGTAACGGTGCTGTGTCCCTCGCAGTATCAAATAAAAACTAGTGAAACAGATAAGTGACTTAGCTCAGTGACAAAGTTGCTGATTTATAATGGCGTGACCTTATAAATGTGTGTCCGACAGAAAGTTTTATACAAAAATGTGACGATCCACGCAGTGGTAGATTTTTTTCCTTGGTGCTGTCCGCGATTCTACAGGAAGGAAATAATTGGGCCTTTATTGGAAGATGGTTGAGACTAGGGTCAGGCGTGATGCGCATTCAATGTCGCCCTTAACGCTTCCGCATTAGTAACCACGAACGCGCAAAATATAGTCGCCCAGGCGATCACAATACTGCGGCGTTCGTACCGGCACAACGAGGTGGGTATCCGAAGAGAAGAGGAACTTAGGAGGTGGGAGGTCGGTTGTTTGTCGCGAACTTGTAATTCGGGAGGTCCCGCCGAGTGATCCAATTTGTCGCCCTCGCCAGCAGGATAATTAGTCCAGTGTTCGAGAGCCCGCGTCGAGATCGACGGGCGGCGCCCTCCGAGTGACTTCCGGGCTTTAGCCGCGCGCCGTCAAAGTTGTCTTGTTGAGTGTCCGGGAGGCGCAAGTCTTGAGCCCAGGCGCGTCGAGCACGCGAACTAATTTCACTTTGTCGCCCCCCCCCCCCAACTTTCAAACCTACCAAAACACCCTTCTCCACCCCGCGGGAAACTTGGGCTCCGCGTCTTAGCTGAATTAAGACGTGTACATCAAATCAGTTTAAACCAAGCGCGCGCTCGGAGGGGTAGGACAATTGGTGTCGCCGCGGGTGCCTGTCTGCGCAACACCGGGTTAAGGTGACCATCTGGGTGAATTTATTTCGCGCGTTTGAGGCCTAGAAGTGCGGAAGCGTAATGGGCGACACAGCATGAGCATCGCGTCTCTTCCTAGTTTCTAGATTCAATCAAATGAACTGGTATACATTCTTCTCGCCGACGACGCGTCTGTACGAAACTTCCGCTAGTGACCCTGTCATTTTATGACGTGTTATTAAAGACACCAATTAAAATATTCTACGTCAGTAATTTCATACCTAAAATTATCGAGAAATAAAACAACCTTTTCACCATTTTCGGCCGCAAGAAAATATGCTATAACGAGTAGTGGTGACCTTGAAATTGATATGCACGCACGTAATGTTCTTTAAATGCTATTCCTGAGCAGACATCACTTGTTTGCGATGATCAGTTTTCGAATAATCTGTAAACGTCCTAAACTCTGCACACCTCTCGACGGCCTGGTTTATTAAAAAAACGACTTAACGTATGCCTGCTCAAGAATAGCATTTAAATAACGTTATATTCGTGTTTACTATTATTAGTTCTTCAATTAATCTTTAAGACCGAAAATGCCCAAAAATTGGCGTTTTTTGTGGTCCTTTTTAGACGTGACAAGCCCGCTTGGTTCAGAAAATTTATCGAATGTTACAATACAACTTTATCTCAAATATTACGTCATAAAATGATAAGGTCACAACAGAATGTTTCATACAGGCGAGTTATCGGCGAGAAAACTGAATGCCAGTTTATTGACTTGCGCCTAGATTCTAGGTTTAAGAAGTGTGTTGTCCTTTGCTCGTAACGACATTCCTCCCTTGTCCAAACTGTGTTTTCTTTTCGTACGTTGGCACAATTGGCACATTTGGAATAGTTCCTTAAAAAACGTAATTCACTGTACATTTGTAATGCATTTGAAGAACGTTGCAGGCGGTGCACTTAAGTGTCAGTTGTACTCGTGGAATCATTTTAAAGTTGTATGAAATGAAAACTCGTTCAACTCAGTCTTACTTCCGCTAGTAGGTGTGCTGTGGTGTAGTGGTCAGGTTATTTGCCTCCCTCCACGGTGATCCAGGCTCGATTCCTGGCGTGACCGTTTTAGAGTTTTGTAAATGGGAAACAAGGTTAAAGTTGCATATTACCTACGAATTTCCCGTTTCCAACCCCCTTGCAATTGTAATATTTCTCCAGATATTTCTCATACAACATACACAAGATCCCTGAAGAAATGAATGTTTCTTCCTCTTCCTTTTGTTCCTAGTTTCAGCTAGGATCCCAGTTTCGTAGACTCTGGCTCTGAGCCAGAACCGATCTCGCAGAACCATAAATGACCTGTTGGAATTAAACCCAGTTGCTTGGAGTTGATCACGCAACTAACTAAAGCGAGAGATTTTTTTTCAGCACTTAACATCTAGGTCTTTAGCGCTGGCGAGGAGTGACATGATGTGAGTATGAAGCAGCACCGGAATGAACGGGAGATCTCCGAGAAAACCCGCCAAGCAACGGGATCGTCCGGCACGATTCCCACATGCCAAAATCTGGGGACCGGCTCCGCTGGAAACCGAACCCAGATCGCCTTGGTGGGAGACAAATGGTCTGACCACTCGGCCACCACGGCCTCAACTAACTGGAGCAACAATAATGAGCAACTAGCTTATTGTATGACTCAAGTGCGATGTGTACAACTGTGAAGCCTAGAGTTCAGGGGCACTATGCCTTTCATATCGTCACCTAAACAAATTAATAAGTTACATATAAGACTTGTATTCTTGACTTATGGGGCATGGAAAAGTAATATGTCGGGCGAACGACTGTACCAACTCGATAGTCAATAAATTATGAACTACTAATCATAATTCAATATGACTTTTTTGTCGAGTAGAAATATTATTAATGGACGTTGTTTTAAACAGCTCTTGGTGGTAGTATATTTTCTTGTAAGTAAAAAATACTGTTTTCAGAAAAATAAGGGCATGAAAACATCAATTTTATACTAGTGAAAAGCTTCTTTGTTTAAATTTTGATAAAATAATATCCAGGTCTCTATAATAACCGAATTTTGAAAATACTGAAACTTTAATTGGAAAATAATGTCACTATCCAAAAAAATTTCACGCAGAGGTTAACGGGTATGAAAAGAGTTTTCAAATCTACACGCAAGAATTTTTGAAGTTCGGTTACTTTAGACAAATGGATACTGTCATATTAAGAATTTTAAACACGAAAGTTTTCCATTTTTGTGGATTTATTGGTTTCAAGCCCTTATTTTTCTGAAAAGCGTTCTTGTTTTTTTTTCTAAATAACAAAATATACTACGGCCTAGATATGTATGGTTAGACGACCACTAATAATATGTCTACTCGACAAAATAATTCCATTGAATTATGATAAGAAGTACAGATTTGATAGGCGACTGAGTGTGCCTGAGTGTGCTAGTCTTTCACTCAACAACTTACCTTTCTAATCCCTTAGCTAAATAGCAGTAAATCTGAGGCAATTCGGAATTTAATACGGTTACACTCAATCACCTCTTTTGTCACACTACAAATATTATTGTGGCATAGGAGCACTTTGTCTCAATATGAACCACGGATAAGTAACTTTGTCGGAAAAAAAATTTAAAGTATACAGCTATGTAATCGAAAAAATTGCGTTATTATTAAAAAATTTTAAAAAGTAGGCCTACACATATTTGCTATTTTATTAGGAAAGATTTATGTTGCAATAAATATGACCCTTGTTATAAAAAAAATTAATTGCTCTCTAGGAAAATATTTTTATGTAAAAACTGAGTTATGCCTGGGATATGCTTTTTGAGTGATTCTTCTCTGTAATGCCATATCTCTTTACCGCAATGTGAAAACCACGAAAATTCTTAAATTTGCAAATAAAACGGTTAATAATCTATCTTCTCTGGTGACATATATTGTCCAATACAAACAATTGGTTTCCTAATTGACTAAATCAAGCAGTAAAACATCATTTGCGGTATATCAACATTACAAAGTAAATTAAATTATCATGGTTTTTACATCCACGTTACGATATTTTCGGGACTGGCAAGTTCCTTCAAGGATTCAAACATGAGAAAATAATGCCGGCTCACGGAATGTAGCTCTAAAATAAAATTACAACCAATATAGATTTTGAAAGTAGTGGATTAAATAACTACGAAATTTTCTGGAAACTAAACGCTTTAAAATGTTTGGTAGTTAAAAGTTCTCACTTTTTTTTTAATGGAGGTAGGATAAAACTTAATAAAACACATTTTAAATAACACAACAAATTACTCGAGATAGCTGCCTGAAAATAAGCAGAGGAAATCATGTTTAAAAAAATTTCGAACAGCCTACGGGATTTTTTAAATGCTATAAACTATTACAAAACTAAAACATGCCTGTATGGTTTATAGAGAGAGCACATGAGACATTTTAAAAATAAAAATAAGTCAATTATCCTGAAAAGAAAAGTTCGTCTGCCTAGTCTGCATTTACATCCTACGGCATTGTTCGTACGTCTTTCGAAGTAGTAATAAGTTTTAACTTCAAACGTTAAAATTTTATTTGTGGATCGTTTCAGTTGGTACAAGGATGTCGAAGAAAGTTTCCTCGTTCCCCGTCGTCACTATTGCTGAACTTCCTTTGCATTTGTTATGTTCCACCATCACAATAACAGTACAACGATATAGCACAATTTCTTGTGATGTGTTTCCATTGCCACTCGTGAGAACAAAAAATATATATACAAGAACATTTGGCCCTGCTATCCGAGAAGGCTACATAAGTAACATGATTCGGTAAAGTTTGACGACAGCTTCGTTAAGGAAAACGACTAGCCAGTGTAGTTTATCATAACAGTCGTTACCATTTATGTATAGCAGTTATTCCTGTCAAATCTTTCGGACGAACTCGTGTAAAGAACACACTATCGAAGCTTACATCGAGATCACAGTAATTTTACTCCTGAGTAATAGCAGACGAGAGGTGTTAATGTTATTACTCACAACATATTTAATTCTATACACTGTTACCTGTCTGCCCGCGGCTTTTCCGCGTGTATAACTCATAGGATGCACTATAATTTGAAGGACATCTTTGTACACCAGATTAGTGTTTCGGCCACTATGAAGCTAGCTACGTTGCAATAGCTGTCCAGGGGACTTATTTATATGCATGGCAAAGCAGACCTTGAGGGAGGATTATTGTCTATTTTGCGAAAGTGTAATTGGATGTTATTAGTTGTGTACTGCTATGAAAACAAATTTACCTCGAGGTCTAAACATTCTTTAACTTGAAAACTATAGCATAAATCAGCAAGTAAAACGTAATACCTACAATGTCACATGATCTTTGTAGTACACTTGTAGCGAATATTATACTACCATTTACAAAAAACAAGAACTCTACTAACTTCTGCTAATTTTTTAAAAGTATATTATGTATTTTGATAGTTTACAGTTAAATGTACAGTAATATTTACAGTACATAGCAATAAGCATCGGATGATGTGCATAGCTCAGTTCTAGTGATGTTCAGTTTCAATCTGTTGCTCACTATGAAATTACGCTGCTGTAAAAATTTCACTCAAACGTTTATCATTCAGAAAAGGATGTACAAATTTGCATATCACCGGTAAACAACAATAAACGGTTTCGTGAACAATGCAGGTATTCACCGTGGGAAATAAATTAAAAGTCATTATGTTCGAATGCCGCTGGTATTTCTAATGTTTTTAACTTTGGCACATGGTTTTCTTGAAAGACACCATGAAAAAGCAAAATTACGTTTACTGTAAATGTACGAATTTTTTTTTTTTTTTTTTTTTTGTTAGCGTTTAAGGGAAAAAATTTATTACTTTACAATTAGTGAATTTATCTTATCAAATCAGTACGTTAATATCGCTTACGCGGTCTGTATTTTCGACAAGTTTCCGATGGAGAAGTTCTAACAAAAAATCTGTGAAAACAAACAATAAAGCTATATATTTGCACGGTTTCCAGTGTGGAGCGTAACATTAGACCATTCATTACACCAAAAACAACTTTGTTCAATTTTTGGTGGAGTGCTTATTTCACTTATCTTTTAGCTGAGTTCAACATTTCAGAAATTCAAAGTTATACAGGGTGGGATGTTTAAAATAAATGGTAACAAGAATGACTCTGTGATACGTATATTATATGGATGTGTCAGCAATTTAGTTACCATTTTTTGGAACATCCTGTATCTCAGCTACTTTAAACTACGGCGTGCTTGGGCTAAGGCATAGAAATATTCCGTTTCGCGTGGCGTTCGTGCGCTCATGGAATAGGACTATCGGATTTGTGCGTCCAATGAAAACAACGAGAATGCCGTCCAGAAGAAGTAATACGAGGTGGTATTTTAACGCATAAGCTAATTACCTTCTCCGTAGTATTGCATCTCTAAACTGCAGCAACTTGCTGAAGGAAAATAATGATATCTTAGAAACAGTGCATTATAACTGATATGACGAAATTGTATTCGGAAACGGATTTCACGGAGGTTGTTAATGCTAATGGATTTTTTTTCTCCTTTTCGTGATGAAAAGTACTGAATTAAAATGTGTATAGCTTGCTGAATAGTGTTAACTGTGCCGTGCAGGTGATTTTCATGAATGATATAAAAACATTCCATATCTTGTATTTGTTAATAAAAGACGTTTGAAAAAAAAAATAAAAAACAATTACTTATAAACAAAGAATAATAAGTTCCTCGGGAGTTTCTCTGTTACAGCGAAAGAAGAGGAAAAGCTGTCATGATAGCAACATGTTATATACGACAATTTGTCTTGCCCCAGCACTTTATGAGAACCAGTGAGATAAAACTTTGCATGGAGTAAGCCCTATAAAGACTCTCCAGATAAGACTTTACTTTGTTTCTTAAGACAGTCGCCAGCTACACGCTTTAAATTCGTTGCAGTGTGTAGGGGAATCAGTTTTTTATGAAAGTATTCTGCGTGCGAAAAAAAAAAACATTTCAGACGAGTACAGAATGTCTGTAAAGACGCCGCAAGACATTTAAAACATTGTTTTGAAGTCCATGAGTATAGTTTTAAAAAATGTACTTTCTGCTATCATTAAATGTATTAACAAGGTAAGTACTACATGCGAAAGTAGGTACTGCACTGAACTTTGAGTGGAACCTGCGTAAGGAAGACATTAGATACTTTCTACCCTAGCCTCTAGGGCGCATGTCACTGAACTGACGCCCAGTATTCTCCCTTATAATTGAATAAGGTTACGCAGAAGGCATACAAGCCACCAATGTAAATAACAGACGAAAACAAGCTCCTAACTTATTATTAGAGCCACGATTTTATGGCGAAAAGATTTTTGCAACATTTGGTTTCGATGCGTCACGTGCACACCTGCAGCTCTGCTGTATCGTCTGCGATTGGATGATTTTACTCTCACTGGCCTTGGCAAATTACAGTCGTACAGACTCACAATAATCTTATTCTGATTGGTGCAGTCAAATGAGAAACGCGTCTGAACAAAAACACGCTGCCAATAACCTTGAAACAGAACTGCCGATGTGCACGTGAGTCACTGAAACAAAGTGGGGCAAAAATCTTTTCGCGACAAAATCGTGGCCCTACTTATTATACGTTACAACTTCAGTAGCCAAGCAACCAAAGTCAAGAATAGGGAGGGCATTTAAAAACGAAAGTGCATTCAAAATAACAATAAAAAAAAAATATAAAAAAAATTGCAACAAATTTTCATGTTCTACTTTGTCAAATGTATGATAGTCTCTTTCTGTATAACGCCATTTATTTGACCTCTTTGAGACACTCATTTTACAACACAATATTAAAAATAGAAGTGTATTTTACACGCTTTTCCTTTCTAAAATATTCTGCTCCAAGATTTTCATACCAAGAAAGGACCGGAAAATTTCCCACTTTCACCAAATACGGCTGCAAGAAGATAAGCTTCAAATATTAGTTGAGACGGGTGCACGCTCATGTGTACCGTTACTTTAATGCTATTGGTAAGCAGACATCACTCATGCACGTACAATTGAGAGGTGTTTAACTTTGACGGCTATGTCTGTCTGTGGCTTCGTAACTTCCAGGCGGATTGGCCGATTTCAATGGATTATTTTGCAACCGAAAGCCAGTTTAATCGTAATGGTTCTTAGCTATATTTCATGGAAATTTGTACTGTAGTTCAAAAAATTTTGTGCACTTTTCCAAATTTGTGCGAGAATTCCATAGACATATAGAAATATTTATAATACTTAATTTCATTTCCCAGTGGTGTAGCTGAATGGAAAAAATACACATTTTGACAGAGCTTTTAGCGTGAAAATGAGAAGTATGGTACATGTTCGTAAATCCGATGGTCCTGCAATGATATGGTGACCTGGATCTGATGCTGCGTACATGCGCGTAGTGTATATTTATATGGTCGTTCCTTGCAACCAGGAGTTTAGTGCGTGTTGTGATTATAACAACTATTTTACCACACACACACACACAAATCAATACTGATTTCAAGTCGCAAAATGAGGCATTTTTAACAATTTTGAGTAATAACTTGGAAAATGCAACAGGTAGTAATATTACTATTTTGTTAGATAACTTATTTGGGTAAGAGACAAGGCCCTTAGTAATTTTTGGGTAGGACATGTTCCCGCAGCCGCTAGGCACGTCGTAAGTGCAGGGACTCGTCGCGTAGTCGAAGGTGAGAACATGAAATGCGCACATCTGGAAGCCAAGGTTGACTGGCGACGGAGTTTCCACGGCCGATGAGGTGAGGCTGGGTATACGGGTCGCGGTCGGCTGGCCGCAAACGGGACTATCGTCCTTATAAGCGTGGCTTCTCAACACCCGGTGGAGCGTGTTGTCGCGGTCAGCCGACTCCGAGTGACGTCACGTCCGCTTCCCGTCCGAGTGCTGGCATGTAACAGCCACTTGAGAGGGCGTGGGGTATTCATTTATAATAAGAACAATTACTGGAAACCACGGGTTTCTTATTCTTTATTATTAGTTTTATTTGTATTGGGCTTCAAGTGTCTCTGACAGCGAGGCCACTAGAGACGGCAGAAGCTAGACGCCGCGTCTGAGGTACGGAAACTGGCGGGCGATAAGGGCTAGACTGGCCCGTGCTTCAACAACCGTGTCGCCTTTATGCACTTGGTGCGAACATGCCGTGCAGTATTTCGGTCGTTGGCTCTTTCTTATGGGACTTCAAGCGGTCACCCTATTATTTTATTAATGTAGAATATCAAATAAAGTTCAGCGCATGCTTCTCTACTTTAGTTTTACAATGGACGACTTGAAAAGAGGCGGAGCTTCAGTCAGGTGTGGGATACAATTCCTATCTCCATAGATACCGCAGCCGAACATAACCTTCATTTCGCTGTTTGGCTTCACATGTCCCGGATGAGATGTACGTAAAAAAAAATTGATTATTTATTTGGAATTTGCCGTTTTTTCAGGTAAACAATAATCTTATGTATTTGCGTATTTTAACCAAGAAACTGAAACTAATATTTTTTACCCTTGCATGAAAATCTTTGAATGCGCAACATTTTTGCTTTCTGCAATTACCAACTAACAAATCAGCATGTTTGTAAACAAGCTTTGTTCCCCACAGTACTTTTCCCCTGATGTGACATCAGGGGGCGTGTGAGTGAGATATTTTGGTCAGCGCTTAACATCGAGGTGTTAAGCGCTGGTGAAGGTTGACATGAGGTGAGTATGGAGCAGCGCCGGAATGAAGGGGCGGGGGAAACGGGAGATCCGCGAGAAAACCCGCCGACCAGCGGTATCGTCAGGCACGATTCCCACATGTGAGAATCCGGGGACCGACCCCGCCAGGATCGAACCCGGATCGCCTTGGTGGGGGGCGAGAGGTAATTCCGGTTGGTATTGTTTTACATTACAGCAGCCTGAAAGAAGTCGTTTCTGGCCATTTTGAGGTGCCCTGAAACTATGTTTCTAAGCATGATATCTAAAAAATAACAATAGAGAAGTACAGTTTGAAATGTGTTTTATTTTCGTATATAACGATATAAAAATCGCGTTTAGTAATATCTCTCGGAAAACATTCTCCTAACACGCTGCACCAATGCTCGTGTGGCAGCTGTATAGGACTATTAACTCAAGTACCGGAACAGCGAGAATCCACCCATCCCAGCAATCACCTACAGCATGGAAAACTGGAGTAAGTATGTTCGCAGTAGGGAATCGAACCCGGATCCTCACGAATGCGAGTCCAGTGTTACGATACCGTTGCACCTCCTCGCTCAGTACATGTTGCTGGAAGACAATATAAAATCGGTTACATAGCAACATTTCTTTTTTTAAATCACCCGTGTGATGGATTTAAGATACCTGTTCTCTTTTAGGATAAACAGTACCAACCAAACACATAGCGCCACCCATACGTACAAGGTACACCCACCCCGGATTCATAACATTGGTTGGAGCGACTTTGTGAATTTTTTTCGGAATGTAATCGTCATAAACTTAATTTTTGTTCAGATTATCTTTTTGAATCTTTTTTTTTGTTTAGGCCTACAAACTAAGAATTTATTAATATAATGCAAATCTAAAAAATCACTACATTTTGCACCTTACAAAAGCTAATAAAACAATAATATTGCAGGTATGTTAATGTTTTTGTTTGTTAAGTAGAGTGTTTATGATCGTAAAATACTATGAAGCAATCACAGTAAGTAAAATTAATACATCTTCCTTTTCAGCCACAGAGAGTATTTTAAAACGCAGAGAAATCTGTATAAGTATTCCACTAATTCCGCGTGTATATTTTTATGGCATTGACTGAGCCGCCGTGTGTTTGCCGCCAAGACTTGTTAGTAGATGTGCTTGGCAAGAAGCAGCATGTAGCAATAACATTTATACCGCGTGTCTAGAACATGATTTCACCCAGACGTGAAAAATGAGTTTTTTTTTATTGTGTTTATTATTCACAAAAAGACAAAAAAAATTCCACATAATTTTTCCCCGCTGTGAATCCTATATAGCATTTTACGTTCATAAACGTTATGCTACAAAAACAAAAGACATTAACATACGTAAAGTAGTTTTTGTTTTATTAACTTTTGTATACTGCAAAATTTAGTGATTTTTTTTAGCTTTGCAATGCATTCATAAAGTCATAGTTTGTAAAAAAAAAAAAGATACGAAAAAGTTTATTTGAACAAAAACTAAGCCTATGGCGATTACATTCAGAAAAAAATTCGCAACGTCCCTCCAACCAATATTTTGAATCCGGGGCGGGCGTACGTTATACGTATGGGTGGCCCTATGTTTTTGGTTGGTACTGTAACATATGATAATAATAAAAAACTGCTTTTATAGCCGCTTGGTAGCCTTAAAGGGGGTTTCACTATAAATTTCAATTGTTTTTTTTTTTATATATTCGTGCGAGATAGCGTTTGTTTTGTAACCCTTTATTGCGTTGTTGGAGGACAGTGTCTCGAATTACACTCAGATAAGTATAAAACCGTATCGAACATATTATTTGCATTTTAATAGTATTCCACAAAACTGACGAATTTTTATTTTGAATTTATTTGTTAAAAAAAATCAAAGCGGTTTTATACATGGCTTGGTGTAGGCCTAGTACGCGACGCTGTTCTTAAGAGTGAATTATTTAAATCTGTTAAGTCTGTTGATTTTCCTTTCTAAAATAAAACAGTTTTAGGCAAATTAGGACTTTCACACGCCAATGTACTAAAACTTTGAAAGGTAAAAAATATTTACTACAGTAAAAATTAGTCACAATATGTCTTCAAAACCAACCATATCTCGCAAAAAAATACAAAAATTATTCAAACAATTTACTTTTTGGTGAACAAACCTTCATAATTCGCTCGAAGAAAGTCCTACAAACGTTTAAGTTCAAAACTTCTAATTAGCGAAAACCTACATAAAACATAGCTTTTGAATAAATAGTAATCAGTCCTTCCTTGAGATATTTCGTATGTCTACGTATCAATCATAGTAACCGTCAATATATGTTCGAACCACACTGGATAGAATATTTGGAATGTGTTGCGAGTATTTTTAAAGCGAAAAATTACGATGCCGTAAGGAATGAACGCTATGATATGTTGTCTTTATTTTTTTTTAAATCGTAGACAATATTTCTATGTAACAATGGTCGTGTTTTAAAAGACACGTTCGTTTCTAAACAAAACTGTTTCGTTGTCACTTTCTAGACAAAATCGCTTGCGTACTTTCATAATTTTCATTTAAAAACATTGTCAACTTCACAGCACACAAAATATAAATTCAAATCAATCAGGGCTAGATTTAGAAATCGTTAAAAAAAATTGGAGGAGAGGCACATGGTAAATTTTTGGATGAAAGTCACACAACACTACGGCCATCTTTTCAGTTTTCGATTGTGAAACAGTACAAAATATGAAATGTCCACACTTTCAATGCACTTATACTCAGAACCTTTACCATTGATAATATATTTTGAAACTTTCCAGCGTGTTACAACTTCAGTTGTAATATGGGCTGTGACTAGGTGAATAAGGGGGATTTACTTGTCCGCTTGTGCCTTCTTACCTCTTAAATAACCCCCTGCCCCAAATATATATCATGTTATTTTCGTCTAGTATAAATTAACTATAGTATACGTTCCCATTACTTTTACAAACAAGTAGGTTCACGAAGATAATTTCTGATCAACTCCGACTACTAGTAGAATCGACAGAAGGTACCATTATTCTTACCATTTTAACATCCCAGGTAAATACATGTTAAATCGGGAAAGCATGGTAAACAGACTTAGAATCAAACTATGGCCGTCCCCGATACGACGGAGTTGGCGGTTGGGCGAATTGGGGCAGCAAGACCGATAATTTCCTGTGTTCCATAATAAAGGGTGGAGCACGGCCAAATTTCATTTACAGTATTTACCTTGCTACAAGCATTTCTGAAGATGTATAAACATTTTTGACATTTCATGCTCTAAATGCTATCCCACTACACCATTTTTTGTATTATTAGATACGCAAATACTTCTATATTAGGCATATCTGAAAATTTTTTGGAAGAAATGAAATAATATAATCTTTCTTATCTTCCAACAAATTTCAGATAGTACGGACGTAACTTTTATCATCTAACAATCTAAAAAAAAGTGCACTAAATAAACATTTAGAGTGTGAAATTTCAAAAATATCCACACGCCTTCTGAGAAACTTCGTAAAGGGAAAACATATTAATTACATACAGTCATACTCTCCTGTTTCTGCTTCTTTTGGAGATAGTTATTTTCTAAGCCTAAACAAGAGCAGTTATCTAAAAAAAAATGTACGGCGGTTTTGTTTAAAGTGGTTTCGCCGTATTAGTAGAGACACTGGAAATTCGCGGGAAAACTTAATTGTTTGCTAGGTTCCAACATGCTATGTATAACACTGAAGGTTTTGCACCTATATTGGCTATAGTTTATATGAATCACTGTGTCCCTCTTCAACAGACCCAATTAGAACTGTACAGTTTTAACTCAGAGCGTGTGTGATTTGCCATAAAACTGTTCACACGTGTCAC
>PNEQ01069799.1:0-39961 GCA_003012365.1 Medauroidea extradentata | reverse complement strand
GTATTAGCTATTATTATTTCAATACAGAAAATCAATCAATTAACAGAAATTTCGTTAGTTACATAGTTAGGTGAAACCATAGTTAAAGATTACGGTATAGGGGTATCGTGAAAAATTGTTTGTGTCAACATAGTCTTGAAAACACTATAGCTTCTTGCAAACATGTACGATTGAGTGTTACACGTCTGACACAACGTAGCTGTCTGCTGACGAATAATAGGCATCAAATATTACAATAGCGGGATTCTTATTGGCTTAGTCAAATAGGGCAACAACTGTACGCACAAGTGATAGCCAGTCATCTTTTCACAACCTAAAAGTATATTGCAACCCGGCAAACAGTCAGGTTTTCCCGCGATAAACCATAATATCAAACCATAGTATTTTTTGTCTTTAAAATAATATTTACCAATATGAGGAAAACCAATTTAAACAAAACTGCCGAATATGTGATATCTACTCTAGTTTAATCTAAGAAAATAATAATTATTATTATTACTATCTCGAAAACAGTTTATACAGAAGAAAGCGTGGTCAGAGACGAGAACTCCGCTCCTCCGGTGACTTCTTTCCAACTCCTCGGAAAGCCTTGTCGCAAAGCCTGACTGACAGCCGGGAGTACACAAAGGCCCTCGCACAAAGACAGGGCTAGGGACAGAATTTGCCATGCCAAACAAACGAGCAGCGGTCCCGCCCGCCAGGGTGTAACGGTTCCCCACAGGGGTTGTTGACCTGCCTCGGGCCAGCGATGGAGTACTCACCCGTAGATGTCCCTACCACCGCGTGATTTTAGATTAGTTATGCTCTCCGTCGGTGATCATGTCACAGAATATTCAGGAATACAGAAGTGGAATAGCGGGTAGAATGGCGAACTCACTATGGTTTACTCTTCGATCAAATTGAGACAGCCACCCTCGGATGCACCTTCGAAGAACTGCTACCCAACGTGAGAAAAGGAAAACAATAGACATATTTCCATACACTTATAGATAGAGCCACGATTTTATGGTGAAAAGATTTTTGCATAATTTGGTTTCAATGTCTCATGTTCACATCCGCAACTCTGTTTCATGTTCAGTGATTGGACGTTTTAACTATCGCTTGTCTGGAGGTTCTGCTGACAAATCACAGACGTATTGCGTCACAATAGCCACACTGTTATTGGTGCAATCGAATGAGGGACCTGTCTGAACAAAGACCCGCTGCTGAGCAAAGACACGCTGCCAATGGGAGATGCAAAGCAACGCTAGGAGCAGCACTGTCGCGCCTTGCAGACGGCCGGAATGGTGATAGAAACGTATTTTTCGTATGCGTGGCAATGGAAACGCGAGTTTATTTTCATTTTTAAGGGCTCGTGTGGATAAATGCAGGCTTAAAATAATGTATATAAAACCAATATTGAACACGACGAACTATTTAAGACACAATATGTAATAAATTGTTTAATATATCCCATATTATTCATTGAAGTGTGCATTATAAGCGACGCGGAATAAATCCGCATGGCGAGAGTGTAGCAGTAAACGATCTTGTTATGCGGAAAATACAATTTATAAGAAAAAAATTTAATATAATCTTTTCGGAAAACTACAAAATTGATTAAAATTTGTGCGCACGAAAACTGTCCGTTTAGAATGCTTATAGGTTACATAATGCTTGAAGGTTAGTTCATGCTGTTGTTACAACGTATACTAATATTATCGTTATTGCAAGTAGACTAATTCTTTATATAAAAAAGGGATAGTATGAGCTTGTAATTTTAACGTTACTAGATATTTACGGAACGTTCCGCAAACGTAGTTTCGGAAAATTGTTTGTAACATTTTTGTAGGAAAAAAAATCTACTTTTAAAAAATAAAAGTAACACGGAATATTATTTTTAATAAGACACGCGTGCTAAGTTTGTATTTAAACGCTTACAAAATGAATAGACACGTCTACGACTATATCATTTCAACAATTTAGTGTTCAGTAAATGGACGAGGTTAGGCCTAACTTCGTTAGTTCTAAATAAACCAGTTAGTTATAATGAAATAAACGTGTTTACTACAATACATACAGAAATTGGAAAAGAAAATACAAATTGGTAATACAGAATTAGTTTGGAGAATACTGTTTATAATATGAATACAATTAGATTGGTAGAAGTTGCGATGTGTGAAAATGACAACACTCGTAATTATATTTTTACGCTGTTACCTACCGACAGTGCTCTTTATATACACACAGAAACATATTTTACGCACATGTACAATATAGCGTCTGCAGTCGGTATCACCATTCCGAAGGTTCAAATGTTCACCACCAGATGTCAGCCGCTTTGCTTTGCATCTCCCATAGCCGTGAAGCAAAGCTGCCGAGGTGCACGCGAGACACTGGAACAAAATGTTGCAATTATCTTTTCGCGACAAAATCATGGCTCTACTTATAGAATAATTTTTACTTTCATGAAAAACTAGTCGTCACCTTGACACTTAGAAACTACGCTGGACACAGAGCCGACGTGCTTCTCTCGATTTTGAAAGAAAACAAAAATGTCTTCCCGCAGAGCGGGCGAGAGGGTGTAGCGAGGGAGCATCGTCGCTTACTCTCCCCTTCGCCCACTCTCCCTCGAATTCGGGTCAGCATGAGGTTGCGAGAGTGTGCTCTCTGGGTTATTTGAGACACAAGTCAAAAACGCCAAAAAAAATGGCTTCACTGGCTAGCAACGCGTCGTGAACGCCTACAGTCTACCAGAGTAAGTTGGCTGCCCTGCTAGCCGGCAGCCATGTCAACAGGAAACCAGCTGTAACATGCAGGAGCCAAACAGACACGGCATCAACAGGTTCGGACAGCCAATAAGCGGCGAAGTTCGCCCGTATAATGTGAGCCACCCTTTTATATGTATTTATTTATTTTGACTTATTTTTCAAACGGCGAAGTTAAGGCACGTATCCTTCTCTTGCACAAACCAAATTTCTGAGTTTTAAAAATTTTAACATTTACTGCAATATAACGTTAATTTCATAATATTTCTCGGTATGTGTTATACGGATGGCTTCATTTACCTCGTAAAATAACTAACAAGAAGTCATTTTGTTACACTGTAAAAGTTTTGTGGCCACTACAAAATATTTTGTCATAATCAACCTCGTCAATCTACGAAAATTTGGTGAGATCCGTACGAACAAAACATTTTGTATATTGACGTAAGGAGTGAGTAAGGTTATCTCATGCTGACAAAAATGTCAGTTACGCGTTGTTATTAGTTTGTAGGATCGATACAAATGAAAGTTTGCTTGTGCTAAACCACATTTGCGAAACTTTACGTTCACGATTCGATAGTCAGTAGTTCTTTGAACACTCGCAATTCTAGATGTCATCGAGCTATCAGATCACTCTACGACCCAGAAGCGAAACCTCTGACCTATATTTACGACGTAATTAGTAAAGTAATTTTTTATATCACAATGAATGCTACGTTTAAGAGTAATCTAGTAATGCTTATATGAACACTGATGACACAATCCGAAGACATTTGTGTAGTGTTAAAACTAGGGCCTATGTAGGCTGTATATAATAACCATTGTTTCAGAAATTAACTTAAAATGCTGTTCTGATGTGTAAATTGTAAACCCGTATCGAGGAATGTCACCTACCATTAAGGGGGATCAGCAATTACCCTTCAGCATTTTATGCCATAAGTTTCATGGAAAGAGTAAAATTGACGTCTACGTCCTATGTAGGCTAGATGGCGCAGATAACGCCATTTTATTAAGGATTATTAAAATGTTACCTACCCGCTACCTTTCTGTTTTTCTATAGCAGGCATAGCATTCGGGTGGAAGCAATTTTTTTCTCGGTGGTTATCAGTTATAATTTAACATCAGTAGAGGTGTAAAAATTGTATTACTCTTAAGAAGAAAAAATATAGGCTGTGCCATATCGGGTGCAAAATTTAGTTAAACCTCTTTGTATGGAGCTTATGGCAGTAAATGACGGATTCTAATGCGGGAAGTACTAATCTCTTTTAAGGGCTTGGGCCCGAGTTTCTCGGCTTTCTAGAGAATTATTTTTTAAAATACATACGAGAGTCGATATCGTAAAATTGCTTCGTAACTTTGTTGCAAATTGGTTTTTCTATGCAATGTAATTTTTCGAGACAAACTGTATGATGAGTATAGCTAATTTATCAATTAAAAGGAAATTTCGTTAATTAACTAATTAGCAACTATTTTGCAGTCTTCTGACTCGATAAAATTAGAGTATGCAATTTAAATCAGTCATAACAAAGTTACGAAGCTATTCTACGATATCGGCTCCCATTTATGTTTTAAAAAATAATTGTCGTTAAATGCGAAGAAACTCGGGACCATGTGGAGCGGACGCGTGACCAGTACTGAAGCGTAGTACGGAATGTATTTTTTCTTGTGTAACTATTAAAAATGTTTCCAATGAGTTTATTTACGAAGAGAAGATACACTTCAAACTGTGTCCCTATGATTAAACATGCCGTCCCCTTTTTAAAAACATGATTCCCAAGCTCCTCAATTGTGCTAAAAATGGCCTTTTCACGTTGCTGTAGCTGAGAAAATATCTATCGCAATCGTAAATCTAAGACGTAGAGACCTGCATTAGACATTACCACAAACTTTCCACAAATAAAACAACAGGGTCGTCGCTTGAAGTCCCATTGAAAAACACATTCTAGGAAAACACTGCTCGCTAGTTTAGTCCTTCGCGCCTAGAGGCGATGAGGTGTTTCACGGACGTGTTATATTCGACTTATCGCCTTACCCGTTTCCGTGCTTCAAACGTAGAGAGAAAGCTACCGTCCAGTAACTCTTAACAAAAAAAACTGTTACGGGATGGCCACAAGATGTTTTGTCAATGCGGAACTCGCAAAAACCTTTGTAGTAGTTTCATTTTTTGCATTCACAGCAAAAAGTTTATTAGGAAGCAGTTAAAAATGTTGTATTCACTACAAAAAACTTTGGTAAGGTGCATTTTTTGTGGCGACCAATAAGCTTTTTTTTTTCCTTCAGTGTATGTATTTTGTTACATAAAATATTTTAAACTCCCTACATTGTTCCGCGAACACGCGAGCACAGCGCAGCTTATGTTTCGTGACGTCGTTCTACTCCTGCCCCAGCTTGGACTCGAACCAGCAGGCACGTTTCACCTACCTGGCAGGTGTGGGGTAACAGCCCGTGTGCCCTTGTTTGGGGGAGATGCGCGGATTCTGCTCTCGGGACGCTCCACCCCACACCGCCTCGCGATGGATTAAGGCAATCGCGGGCGGCAGCAGAGAAGCCAGGATTGGGAGAAAGCCCGATGAAGGAAGGTGAAGAGGGGGTGTGACTCACGAAGGGTTGCGCCGAGGGGACAGAAAACGTCGGGAGAGGGTGCGCCAAGTGATGGCTAACTTCGCCCTCCGGTCAGAAGTTTCCCCCTACCCTCCTTCATCACCCGAGTCTTTCCTCAACCTCCCGTCCAAATCCCGAATCTCTCCTGCTCTTCCCCTTCCGTTCCCAGTCTCCGAAACCCACCCCTCCTTCACGACTCCCCGACGCTCGGCAGGGCGTCCCGAACTGTTTCGAATGCCTTTCCGCGCCGCAAGATCCGAACCCGTCATATTCAAATGCGGTTTACGGCGGCGGGGGTGGAAGGAAGAACAGGGGGTCGTGTCGAACCGAGTAGTACCCCTCCAACCCCCTCCTCCACTAACCCAGGACACCAACCAGCGAACGGAACTGAAGCGCCCGACCAGGTTTGGAAGTTTGGTTGATCTCGGAAGGTCGGTGGCTTACGTACCACCCTCCCTCTGAACAATTAAAAGGTGTTATCCCGCACCAACAATGCTTCAAGTTGGCCTCCCGTCTTCGCCTCCCTGCTGCCGACGTCTGAGCGGTCGTTAGGTGGGAGTGGTTGTGTTGTTAAGGGGGGCAAGTATGTTTCTGTCAGATTGACGTCTTCCGAGTGAATGCGGCAATTAAGCCCTCCCGTCGGCTGAGTTGCCAAAACTTCGCGGTGTAACATTCGTCAAGAGGACTCGGTTTGAAAATACCGAAACGTGACCTGCACTCATTTCCAAGAATAACATGGACATTTATGTGTCGTAAAACTATATAAAGATGTTTATAATGCATATTGCTATGTAACTGATTGTTTTCGTGTGTGATCATTATTAGAGCTACGTCAATTTCGCGGAATCATCTGGCAGCAGCCTAGACTTGTCAGTGCTATACACCCACTGGCCACAATGGATTATCTATTGGCTTATAACCGTACAAGCAGGTAGCAAGCGATAGCTAGGGCCACGATTTTGTCGCGAAAAGATTTTTGCACCACTTTGTTTCAGTGACTCACGTGCACATCGGCAGTTCTGTTTCAAGGTTATTGGCAGCGTGTCTTTGTTCAGACACGTTTCTCATTTTACTGCACCAATCAGAATAAGATTGTTGTGAGTCTGTACGTCTATAATTTGCCAAGGCAAGTGAAAGTAAATTCATCGAACCACAGACGATGTAGCAGAGCTGCAGGTGTGCACATGAGGCATTGAAACCAAATGTTGCAAAAATCTTTTCACCATAAAATCGCGGCTCTAGCGATAGCACTTCGTATTATTTCCTTATTTACTACTGGCTTGCAGTAGTCAAACGCGTTTCGTAACAGCCGCCAGCAAGTCACAGACATGACAATGAAGTATATATAATTGGCGTTCAACCTGACCTGGAATGTATCTGCGAAATTTACGTACCTTTAATCATTAGATAAATTTTGCGTCAACTTGTTTCGATGTCTTATCTACACAACAGCTGTTCTGATTCATGGTTATTGGCAGAATGGCTTTGAGAGGAGACGACGCAAAATTTAACTGTGCCAATTATAATAAGGTTACTGCAACTGTACACGTTTGTGAATTGCGGGTATAACCCCAAAACCGCTGATATTTGAATTCATGAAGTAACCGACCATAAAGCAAAGTTACTGGTGTCTATAAGCGGTTCGCGATAAAGTGAGCACTTTGCACTTTCTATTATAAAAATTACAACCAAAGTAACAGTCAAAGTGTATACACAGAGTGTATAGTATTTAATAATTGGATGGAGTTAGGGCGTTACCAATCCACAAAGTAATTTATTTGGAGACAATTATACTAAGTAGAAGATGGAAAAAAGCATATGCTAGAAAAAAGAACACGTATAACATCATAACATTTAAATAAAAAGAAGATGCCAGAAAAATCTATTTTCACAAGGTTTACATGGACACAGTAAACTTTGACCTTGAATATCTCAGCTTCAGTAATTTGTTGATTGGTTCCCTTCTGCATAACTCCATCCAATTAGCGTCTGATGTCACTATGTATACATGTATCGATGTGTGTATGTGTGTTCCTTATGGACTCCAAAGAGGCTGGAACGATTTTGATGAAATCTTCAGATTAGCCCAGTGGATGAGGTGAACCTGTGAAGTTTTGTAGTGATTAGATCAAAAGATCTTTTTTTCTTTTTGCAATTTTTGTGTTATATTTTCCTTACAAATTAATTAATAATTATAATAAATACATTATTAAAGTAGGATCGAGACTTGGAAGTGGGCGACCTGTCAATGTATATTTGTAATACGCGGGTTGTTAGTTAATTATAAATTATGACTGTAGACAAGATGCACTTAAAGAATAATCACTTAAACCTGAACCGTATATACGTGAATTGTTGAAACAAATTTGTGCAAAGTATTTTTCTCATAAAATCAGTTACTCTGGTGATTATCACGCAAAGGAAGTTGTTTATACGCTTTTCAAAAAGTATCGACCAATCGTGAAAGCTACTATTGTGAGTGTGTGTGTGTGTGTGTTTGTGCCTCTGTAGTTTTTAATTTTTTTTTTTTACGTGAAGCCCCATGCACACTATCCTTAACTCTGTTCTTTAATTTAAGAATTATGTTGCAAAACTTATGTGTTGTGTGCACACTTTCTTTTTTTACTAACACGTGTCGGTACATAAAGGAAAAAATATGTTTGTAATGTTGGTTTGCCATATTCCACAACGCATAGTTGTAAAATTTCCGAAAACTAGTTCACAATACAATACATGCATGTATTCGCAAGATAAGTAAAACTGTTTTGTATTATTTAGGTTTTTAAAACTCCGATGGTCGTTTGTTCAGTAGGAAACAGGAATTTTATTTCTATTCAGGTCATATTGGTAACCCTACTCATGTACTTCGCATACACTACGATAAAAAAATAGAACGGGCTCTGTCTGTGAAATTAGGTACAGAATTCTGTCTGGAACCAGCGTAGTTGCGGTACCGACTGTCGCAGTGCTATTTGCACAGAATTTGGTACAGAATTCTGTACTGAATTATAGATAGCGTGTACCGGGCTTAAGTTGAAGTAAGATAAACACATTTATCTATGTATTAGATTTCAAGTTTAAATCACCGATGTTACAAATGCTGTTCGTGTGATCATGAAACGTGCCTTCAGTAAGACATAAGAAAGTGATTGTTACACGCTTATTCCAGAGACTTAGGTAGACAAATTATTGTGATTTACATGTTCGATTTTATAAGAGGAGCTCACTACTTGTCTAACATACATATATGCCATCGATGACTTTTTGTTCATCTCAATGCGGCCCACATTAGGGCCTTGTAGGATATTTTTCTATACCCAGAACATATGTGGACAAATATGTATTTTCATGCCGAAAAATACTATAAAATAGCAACTAAATTTTTCTTTCCCTCTTTTTTTTTTTTTTTTTTTTTTTTTTTTTTTTCAGTTTATTCGTGAAGTGAATACGGAAGAAATAATGCTGTCCTGAGTATTTGCCTTAAATTATAATATCTTTCAATAAAATCAAGTTCTTGGTTTTTATTTGCTTTGACACTTTCCAGTGTCCTAACATTAGGTGGTAGTTTGTGTTAGCTGCATTAAAAGAAATAAAGTTTTATATTCGATTATCAGGTTAGCGTTACTCATACTACAATTACCTTTATGGCCAAATCAAAAACACATTTTTGGCTTACTTCATCAGAAGTCATCATCACGTAATACCCTTTTGGTAATAACTATAAACACTCAAGCCTGCAAGTACAATAATAAAACTTTAGAGATAGGAAAAATGCTCTGGTTCACAGACGTGTAGACTAGCCTCTGAAAACTCAATAAGACAACATTTGTTCATTGCCGGTTCGTTATTACAGTGCTACCACTTTATTGGGTCTGGATTTGTTGCTTCTTATTATTGGGTCAAGACACTTCACAAGGAGTCAAATAAGTCAACGGCAAATTGTGATAGAGATGACGGTACATTACGAAAATGTTTTGGGCCAACATACCCTTCAAAACGCTGTAGTCTCTTGCAACGTATACGATTGGTTGAAGTACTTCTGACACAACGTAGCTGCCTGCAGACCAACAACAGGCATCAAATTTTACAACAGAGGCGTTCTTATTGGCTCGGTGAAACAGGGCTTCTTATTTTAGACACATCATGTGACTAAATTTTGCTCTTATACAGTTTTTTATCTCTCATAGTTTTTGCGTAAGGGCTTGTTAAAGTCAAAGTTAGAGTGTTGCGGTTTTAAGGACAACACTTAAACCAACTCACTAACCAAATTGAAAAAAAAATTCACAGTGATAAACGATGTTGCAAGTTACAAGTTCACCTATGTTTAACTAAAAAATAAAATATTGTTGTGTTTTTATAAAATTATTGCGTTTTGTATTTTTTTATTTTAAAATTTAGAATTTTTATTTAAGCACAAACAAATTTTTTCTTTGTTTTTGTTTACGTGTAACTGTAGCCTACGACAGTATTAACCACTGTGAATTTTATTTTCAATTTGGTATGTCGGTTGGTTTTAGTGTCTTCCTTAAAACGGTAACACGCAAATTTTGACTTTCACGAGCCATTACGCAAAAACTGTGTGATAAAAAAATTCATAAGAACAAAATTTAGTCAAATTTTGTGTCTTAACTAAGAAAAAAATATCTGGTACAAATAAAAAATAAAAACATGGTGATGAAAATTACTGTAGACCTTGCCCCAAGTGCGATAAAATTATAATTTTATATTTCTGTAAAATAATATTACTTTTGTAGACAATAGTTGTAAGAACAATCTCCTATTACGAAAAAATTTTATCTCGTATAGGGTTTTCACAATGGTGCACCAAAGTCAAAATTGGCTTGTCATACTGCCGTGCAAATAGTGAAAACCAGCAGACCTACTTAAATAGAATAATTAACTGTGAGTTTACATCCCACGAGCAATGTATTGAAATAATTAAAAAAACACACACCATAATATTTTAAAATTTAAAAAAATCACTAAGTGAAGAAAAAGAGTTGCAAATTCAGCAATTTTTTAAAACACAAGAATTGTCACGGGATACTTCTTTAGTGTTTAATTACGTAGTCCATGGCATGTCATATCACTGTGAATTATTTCATTTAAGTGAGTCATTGTTTTTCACTATTTGCATGGCAGCAGAACATGCTAATGTTGACATTGATGCTTTGATTGGTTTGTAAGAGAAAACAGCACTCACAAGTATCGTCTACAAAGCTAAAATAATTTCATATAAATTAAAAATTGTAATTTTATCGCTCTTGAACACCTTTAACGGGCTACACTTAGGTCGCTGTACTGATTGCAGCCTAAGTCTACGTTAAACGTTCAACAGCGATGGTTGTATTGTAGCGCACAGTAAAAACAATTCACGTTATATGAGCTTTTCAACAATGCGAAAATTAAATAAATCCAAAAATACGATGGGTAGGGACCCCTGTTTTTCGCGAAAAGAATTTTGCCTCACTTTGTTTCAGTGCCTTACGTCTACATATGTAATTCTGCTTCATGGTTATTGGCAGCGTGTCTATGTGAAGAGCCGTATCTCATTTGACTGAGCCAATTACAACAACGTTCCTGCAACATCACGTCTGTGATTTGCCGGTAGAATCCCTAGGCCCGTGAGAGTTAAAATTTCCAATCCGTGACCACGATGCAGAACTGCAGATGTGCGCGTAAGGCACCGAAACAAAGTGAGGCAAAATTCTTTTCGCGAAAAATAGGGGTCTCTAACGATGGGTGTCGTCTACCTCACGCTCAAATGCGTTGCAGTGAATTAGTAAACAGGTTTTTTATACGAAAATATTCCACGTGTGCTCATTGTGCTAACGTACGTAAAGAAAACAAACTTCAGACAAGGTCGGAACCTCATTGTTAGGGGCTTGGGCCCGAGTTTCTCGGCTTTCGAGAAAATAATTTTTTAAAATGCATACGAGCGTTGATATCGTAAAATCGCTTCGAAACTTTTTTGCAAATTGGTTTTACTATGCAATGTAATTTTTCGAGAGGAACTGTATGATGAGTAGAGCTAATTTATCAATTAAAAGGGAATTTCGTTAATTGACTAATTAACAACTATTTTGCAGTCTTCTGACTCGACAAAATTAGAGTTTGCAGTTTAAATCAGCCATATGAAAGTTACGAAGCGATTTTATGATATCGGCTCCCATTTATGTTTTAATAAATAACTGTCGTTAAATGCGAAGAAACTCGGGTCCATGCCTTTAAGACACCATGCTCATTAAAATCACTGTTTCTAAGCCCTTCAACATTGCTAAAAACGGCCTTTCTGAACTGCCGTACTTATAAGTGTACTGACCGGATGTCTGTGAAACTCAGATTGCGAACTGCACTGAACTTTGTTGCAGACTTTCGACTAACATGCAAGTATCCATTATCCTGTGTAAATCGCAGCCCTACCATTTGTCCATTACCTGCTACTCATTCAGACACCAGAAAATGAACGAATATACGGGGCTTGAGTATGCATAGGGCATTAAATCCTAGCAAGCAGGTCACTGAACTCGCAAATTTTTCCTAGCTCTACCCATAGTAAAACGGTTCGACGGGAAGCTTGCACGCTAGTTCAGCGCTTGGATCGTTGAGGCGATGCGGCATTGTATGCGCGCTTCAGGGTCGCCCTAATGTCTCCGTCATTTATGAGCTTCTAACGCTTAGGTAGGCGGCGCCGTTAACATGTAAATCCATATCGTTGCTCACGCCAGTGTTTACGTCTTGGACATAAAAAAAAACCCGAAATCTCGGCGTACTTCGGCAGAGCGACGGGAGTGAATGAAGCACACCAGATCCCCCTTCCCGTCCCCTCCTTGACTGTTTCTACTAAATCGAGGTCGGTACGTTTCATTTTACCGCTCGTGGCCTGCCCCCCCTTTTTTTTCACTTCCCTCCCGCCAAAAATATTTCCTTTCGCGGTTGCCCGCCTCCACCGGTGACGAGCTCGATTCGCGGCGATGGTCGTGACGGTTCTCGGGCCACGGCCGGAGTGGGAAGAAATGATCCGACGGGCGCCAAAAACGGGATGGAGTAACGGGTGAATTCAACATCCACCCACCCCCTCCCTTCCCCTTTCTCTCCCCGGCTCCTTTATGAACTCTTCCCCATTCAACCCCACCACCCTCCCCTCTGTAGCACTTACATCCCGCACAGACCGCCGTGGCACGAGTCGGCGGAAAACAAACGACAAGCAAGCTCACGCCCGAATTCCGCTGGGGTCACGACCAAGCGGACGTAGCGAAGGTGTGAGATTTGAGGGCGTTCAAGTGGAGAAAAATCTTACTTTTTTATATTTGTACGAAATAGCTTTAGATTTGTATAGACGTAACTCTGGAATTATTTTAAAAAATCTCATTTAAGCTACATACCACGGGATACAGCTTGACGTATAGGTATAAATACCGTTACAAAATATGTTTCCATAAAAAAAATTCTAAAAGTAACAAAAATTCAAAATGTCAGCAATTTTTTAAGTACCATAATATTTTGAAATGGGTTTTGTATAGTTCGTCAAGCAGCGGTTGCAGCCCGTCAAATGAAGTTTCAATCTGAATTTTTATACTTTGTTATGTCAATTGGTTTTTACAGCTTAGAAGAACGAAAACCATGCAAATTTAAACTTTGAAATCCCTTATCGGAAAACTGGCTGAGCTATTTTTTTTTTTTTTTTTGTTAGAGCAAAATATCCTTACAAGTAATGTCTACAAAGTAAACACTACTTCGTGCACACGTAAAATTACGATTCTTCCTCTCTTAAATGTCCTTAAGCAAAGGCCTCAATAAACACTAACTTAACACATGCATAGTTATTGTGATGACACCATAAATTTGAGCACAAGAATCGACTACTCGCTACAGTTGTTATAAGCTTAGTAATAAGAAGCACTACTTTATCTGTTACAGTTGGGAGGAAATTTATGTTGATATAGTTGGCAACGTACAGAAAAATTAACAGAACCTGTTTACATTTTATTGCAATTTTAAATGTTTCTGAGGACTTTTCATACAGAATTCGTTTCGTTTATTCAACCGCAACATGGTGTTTCGAAATGCTCAAAACACTTTCACACTTTAAAAAAATGAGAGTCGTTTTTCTGCGTAACTAGGTACAACACAAGCGCAGTGTTCCCTGTGGTTTGAGGATGTTATGCGTCAACGTAGTGTCGCTTTCAGGGCTTGTGATTGGCGAACACTTCCGCACAGTTTAAGTATCAAGCAGAGTTGAATCAAATGTCAACTTTTATTAATACTAAAACTTGCCTTATGTAAATGTGTATCTCTTTGTACGAGTGTAGTTGGTCAGACTGTTAAGACATGCAGGCAAACTCTTGTGTTTAGTGCTGTGCAAATGCTTATGTAACTCTAGTCTAAACTTTACTGAAGACACCTTCTTGACTTTGGATCAAGCGATGAGTATTAATGAAGAGGAGAGGATCGAATAACTATGAAAATATTGTCATCATATGCATGTACTTTCTGACACAACAACTTGCATTATTGTACTTCACATACGAAGGCTAAAAAGTTACACACATTTAAATACAATTTATAGTACAATTTGAGTGGAGTAAATGGCTATTTAATTATTCAAATTCTACCTTTTTGTGCCTTGGAGGAGGACGATTGTATCCATTCCCCACCTCCTGTTGTATCCGTCCCTGTTGCACCAGTAGACAGTTCAATGAGTTTGTATGTTTTAATTACGTTTTTATTTGTATTTTTAATTTACAAACTTTCGATTTTAACTAAAATTGTTCATTGTAAACAGGCGTGAAATTTCGACACGCGAAGTTACTTTCGAACAGTTTTACTCAATTTTCATTCTCTGTGTGCGTCAACTCGAAGTTAACATTGATGCAATTAAACGTGGACATTAATTATTTCATGTTTATCGCAAGTCTGTTTCTTTACTCAAGGCTACATATGAGGGGAAAATATGAATTTTTAATCCCTCTACCGTGTCCAAACTTACAGTGCTAGATTGCCATATAGGCCTAGGTAGTCTAGACGCCGAGGTAAGGTTGTCTCTTTTAATTAGCTAGATGGTTACCTGACAAAATTTACAAAACAAAACTGATGACCGCTTGGAACTTTTTTTGCGTACTACATAGCTTGACAAATACGGTAGTACTGTACTTCATAGCTTTCTAGTCGAATCGTTTAATATAAAACGGCCTCCGTAGCATAGTCGGTTAGGCACCGCTCCACCGTGAGAGACGCCCTGGGTTCGAATCCCATCTCGGGCATGGTTGTTGCCCTTCACATCACTTCATCCTCATCGGCTCTTAAGACTTCGTTGTTAAAGGGCCGTAAAACCCCCATCACCTCACTTCAACGCGTTTAAAACAAAAAAATATATTTGTGATAAAACATATCCGTTTGCAATACTTTAAGTTGAAAAATTAATATATTCGTACTGGACTCGTAACATGTTTCCCAAAATTTATTTTCTTCGCTTTCCGTACAACCGCAGAGAAAAAAAAACTTAACGGTCACGCTACTTGCCTTGTCAAGGTTTATCCCAATAATGATAAACAAGTCTTATCACACTAGCATTAAACGAACAGTACAGAAACGCTCTCATGAGTAAACAATGAGATATATTAATTCTTTACTATTCGGAATGAGATATTTCTGTAGCAAACCTAATTAAATATTTTACTGGTGTCTTTGTTGTCTCTAAGGTATGTGTATGGATACATACTGATATGAATGTCTAACAGCATATTTCTTTGTTCAGGACAGTTGCCTGATATCATGGCAAATATGTATTTGTATGTACCGGAAAAATTCGCGAGTTCACTGACCCGTAGGCTAGCCTCCAAGAAAAAAAAAATGCACTCAAGCCCACAGCAGTTCTTTATTAGCTGTTTGCTGATATGATTTGGGCCTGCATTTAGTTACATTATTGTTATTATTATTATTATTATTATTATTATTATTATTATTATTATTATTGGGTCAGCGATTTACACGATATGTCAACTAAGACAAGGGCCAATTGCGAAAATGACACTAACCTACAGTTGCTGGAATTCTAGCTTGTACCGAAAATAAAACGCGAATTTTTCAGGTCCCTTTCTATTAGTCAGTCATTTTTATTTGAGTTCAAAGTACCTATTAATTTTGATGAAAATTTATATTTGTGTCTTATAAATACCTGTACTTAGACAGAAATTCTAATTCAGGCACGTCGCCATTCCTTTCGTTCCACAGTTTTGCGCATTATGTTCTTATTTTATAATATAGTGTACCTATATTTAATTATTTTCACCAGTGCATTTGTTTTTCGTTGTGGTTTTGTTTTTAAGTGCGTACTTGCGTACAGTTGGTTCAGTGGCAACAGTCTGTATGGGCCATGCCTATCCTGATTGCAGACACAGGAGTTTTATCGGGCATCAAAATCAGTTCCCTATGGAAAGGTAACTGAAAAATTCACGTTATTTCTTGGTGACAGAATTAGATTGCATTGTCGTGTACATACTAGAATTGAATCGGGGCTATGTCAGTTCTACGACCTCGTCAGTTGACAGAACTTCTTTTCCTCTCCCCACTACGCCGGGGGTTATGCGGGGCGGCGACGAATGTTGTATGCTATGGCCAATAGGGTTTAGGCTTTATGTCTGGTGTACAAACTCTTCACGTCTCATTGTAGCCAATGGGAGGAACGATACATAAGCACCAATATACAGTGCATATGGTTTATGTACAGGGTAATGGGATGCCAACAGGAGGTGCGTATGGTTTTGTAGAGGGTAAGAAGTGTAGAGGAGTTCTACGACCTCGGCAGTTGACAAGACATTTTTAGAGGAGATGTGCAGAGTGGTTCGTGGAGGGAGTAAGGGGAAGCGTAGGGAAAAAGTTCTGTGAAATGACGAGGTCGTAGAAGTGATATTTTCTAGTCGAATCTGTGACTCCATTGGCCACGAGCGTCTACGTAATATCTTACTTCTGTAACTGATCTGCGGAAGATTGGTCATTCTGAGCCCCATTACAGCTAGGCGCTAGATGTCACGTCTGAGGTACGGAGGCAGGCAAGTGATAAGTGCTAGACTGGCTCGTCTCGTCTTTATGCGCGGGGAGCGAAAATGGCGTACAGTGTTTTAGTCGTTGGCTTTTCCCTATGGTACTTGAAGCAGCGACAATATTATTTTACTTATAGAAAGTGCGTAGTAAAGTCCAGCACGTGCTTCTTTATTTCCGTTTTACGATTCAGGCTGGTATTTTTTACGTAACAGCAGTCTGGAAGAACAGTTTTGGGTATTTTAAGGTTCCCCGAAACACATGCTTCTGAACATGATATTAAAAAATATATAGAGAGAAGCATAGTTTTAAATGTGTTTTCTTTTCATAGAATAGGGACCATAAAAAATACTTTCACGTAAAACGCTGCAGGACATTTAATTACTAGACAGAAGCATATTCCGCAGCAAGTCTCGACATTGTCAGCTAAAGAAAGACTTCAAAACAGACTGCTACTTCCGAGCCTAATTTTGTGTCAGAAAATAACGCTAATTTTGCAGGTCTATACTAATCAATTAACTTTAAAGATAACTCCTTTATTCAACAAAGAATTCTTCGTAAAATTTCTGAAAGAATACAGCAGTAAGAGAAAATTTTGCATATTTTTCCTAGTTTGAATAGCAGACATTGAATAAAAAACGCCGTCTATTAGAGGGATGATGTTATATAGCGAAAAAAAAGTTTGTGTCAACATATACTTGAAAACACTGTAGTTTCTTGCCGCATTTATGATTGTGTTATATACGCTTGACACAGCGTGGTTGTATTCAGATCAATAACAGGCACCAAATATTACAATACCGGGAATATCATTGGCTCAGTCGAATAGGTTAACAGCTCCTCGTAAATGCAAAAGCCTAAATTTTCTGGTAAGCTGAACGTACGTTGGAACCCAGCAAATAGTCAAGTTTTTCCGCGATAAACCATTATCTCTACATGTATCAAATCTATGTGTGTATGTACGCTGTATGTTCCCTATGGACTCTAAAAGGGCTACAGTGATTTTGATGAAATTTTCAGGCAATATTCATATTAACCCAGCGGGTGATCCTGTGAGATTTGGTAGCAATCACGTAAACATAAATTTTTTGTTTTGGCTTTGTTTTGTGTCATAACTTCCCTACAAATTAATGTTAATAATTATTTATTTATGTTGATTCGAGACTAGGAAGTGCGTGGCATGTTAATTTCTTCAACTCTTGGCTACAGATAATTAATGCTACCCGGGTCGCTAGTATTTTAAAATGGGCTATTTTTTATTTCCGCCACAATTTTTCTGGGGTCGCGGTGGCCGAATGGCCAGACCATTCGCCTACCACCAAGGCGATTCGGGTTCGATTCCCGACGGGGTTGGTCCCCGGATTTTCGAGGGAATCGTGCCGGACGATGACGTTGGTCGGCGGGTTTTCTCGGAGACCTCCCGTTCCCCCCGCCCTTTCATTCCGGCACCACTCCATACTCTCCTCATGTCCCCCTCCACCAGCGCTGAAAATGTCAATGTTAATCAGCTGACAAAAATCTCTCACTCACTCACAATATTTCTTGTGTTTTATTTGGAAAGAGTTACCTATAAAATTGAATTAATGATAAGTAATTAATTGGAAATAGATTCACTTGACGCGCGCAGAAAATAAAAGACGTGATCAAATAAATAAGTCCTAGCCCGGGCTGTCTGCATGTGGCAATGCCGGGTTCAGTGTGCGAGCACATCGCTGCCTGTCTCCATCGAGAGGGGAAGCTGGGAGAGAGAGCCTTGATCTTTGGACCGAGAGGGGTACATGGGGTAGGGGGTGAGGGAGTTGGCCGACCCGCAGGTGGGGGTGTGTCTATGGGAGGGGTGCTGTGGTAGGAGAGGCGGGCGCCACGAGGTATCAGGCAAGCAGAAGACGTAGGGAAGTGTTTTTCTTGTCTCTCCTGCCAAGTGACTCCCTTAACGCGCATCAACCGAAGATGTTATACGATAAAGATTGGTTCACAATTTAATAACATAAGCACAGAACATATTACATAGCAGTAGAAGCTCTGTACGACCAGACGCCTTGTGCAAAATGAGTTAACAATTGGATTATTACCAAATATTGTACAAGGACAATATGGGAAAGTCAGAAGAAAAACAGGAGACATGTCATTTAATTCCAGTTCACGCCGATATGAGCGCTGTTCCTTCTACAGTAGCTCATTGCTCTAGGTTTTAGTTTTATAATTTGTTATTTATAAATTGAAATGTAATCATGATTTTAGAAAATAATTATGCTCTTTTTGTTATTATTTTGATAAGATAAAATTTAAAATACTTATAAACACATTTTAATACTATTAGCCTAATAAGAATTTAGTCGTAAATGTATAAACACCATAGAAAAAAAAAAAGATATGTAAGAATGCAAATTTTGCTAGTGTTCCCAGTTCACGCCGTTGGTAAAACGTCTCCCGCTCCAACAATGCTAAAAGGCTGTACTTTCCCATATTGTCCTTGTACGATATTTGTTATTACTGTTGTGTTTAGCCAGTGCCATTTTTTCGACAAATCTGAAATATTCCTTGCTGTATAATAACAACCGAAGGCCATTGAAACATATTTGATGTGAAATCGTATTTGGAGATAAAAGAAAACACAGAAACAAAGTTGTTATAAACAAAGCAACGTAAAACATTATTTACAATATAGAAAGAAACATACTTTTTGACATAAAAATTTCTCGTTGTAGCTTTGTTTTGTTCGTGTACACGGCCGTAGAAGAACAGGTCTGGACACTCGCCTAGATATTTGACCCCCTTGTTGTTTGGCTGTAGTTCACCAAGTTACCGAGAATATTGTGTTTTATTGGCGCTGATGTTACGGCGGTCGGACTAAACTCCGCCCACTTCCTTTCCGCTAAGATAAACAATTTATCAAAAACGTATTTTTTATCTATTTATGAAATACTTTCTTCGCCCACAAATTTAAGAAAAGGCTCCAGCAATCCTTATTTAATTTATAAATTTAACAATGGAAAAAAGTGGACGGAGTTTGAGTCCGGCCGCCCAGAAAACAGTGCCAAAAAGTACGACATTCTCGGTAAGTTGACGAACTACAGCCAAACAACAAAGGGGTCAAGCAAAATACATTGTTAGATAGGCGAGTGTCCAGACCTGTTCTTCTACGACCGTGGTTGCTGTCCTATATGAACGCACAAGAAATAAACATTATCATTTCTTATGTCAGTATCTCTATGCACACGACCACTTTTATGGTGTTGTGAATTTCAATTTCGTATAACTTACAATTCAGGAAAGCACTGTGATTGGTCATTTGCACCCATTAGCGATACCACCGGTCAAGCGACAGAAATATTCCCTGTGACAAACCAAACTTTTAACACTGAGCTTTCTAACAGTAGCGGCCGTTAGAGAAAATTATTTTTTGTTAAACAAAAACTTTTGTACAGGACATTGCATGTTATGGGCTGCAATATGGCGCCGTCCAGAGTTGCTGCGCACGCAGCTCTCCCTGCTAGGGTTCGACATTTCTTTGGCCGCTGGAGCGACTGACAGTGACGTGAGAGCACTGCTGTCGGGATCCGCCCGAAAGGTTTTGCACAGTATGGATTCCGCGTAATTGTGTGATTCAGTCTGTTGTTTGGTGTTTTTTTTTTTTGGGGATTGCTTATATTCTATTTTTGTGTGTGTTACACACACACACACACACACACACACACACACACACACACACACACACATATATATATATATATATATATATATATATATATATATGTTCGCTTTTCGTTATTCGTCATTCAACACAGGTTTGATCAGCAAAAAAAAAAAATTATGAGCAATGGCGTACTTCCACAAACCAATAAATTATCAAATATATGTGATACTTACATTTGCTGTTAGCAATTGCAGTGCAACTAGCAGAAATTTTCCCTGTGCAAAACTCTGCCATAAGAAAACACGTATTCTTTCTGACCAGTAGAAGAATTAACCTTAGCGCGGTTAAGTTTGAGGTTTGGTACCTCAAAACTCGGCGAACATGCCCCCACACGCGCGGTCGTTTGTGAATTCGGCCGAGCCCAGAAATCAATTTTTAAACCGATTTGCCAGGGGACGGCGCAGGAAATTGCGTATTGATTTTAATTAAGCCCGTCCTGCTTCGCTGGTCCGAGCTACGTGTTTTCTTTCTTCCGGCTCTTCAGGAACAGGTAACAGCTTCGTCCCCCCCCCTCCCTTCTCCACCCTCTTTCCAACCCTTCCTCTTCCTTTCCGTGGTCCGTGTCCACTGCTCTCTGCCCGTACTCCACGCCAACGACTGAAAATGAGCCGAGCTTGTGTCCCGACGCAGAACAAATGCGAAACGAAACTCTTCCACGACATTCAGATTTTTTTTGCGCGTAACGGAAGTTTTAACGGTTAACAGATAGATGAGCAGGTTTGACAGCCCTACTTGTTTTTTTTTTTTTCTGCCAACTGTGTATGCGCCTTCCTTACGTAAAAATAAACGTTGACATGTATTTCGTGGTAAGGCTAATTCTGTACTACAGGTTAGGAAGATAATTGAAATTTTTATAGACAAGTTTGATAAGGGACAATTTTCACCGCTAGCTGCGCTCGAGTCATCAAGGAATCTATAAAATGAAACATGGTAGTGTAATTTACGTAAGATACGCTGGATAAAGAGAAAAAAATCTTGTGTTTCAATTTTGTTTTACTGAAAAATAAAGTCATACGCATACAACCTTTATTTATATTTTCAAATTAAAGTTCTCCTATTACGAAAGGTTTCGGACCTGAAATGACAGCTGATTTATGCCCCCTTTCCTTTTTTTTACCGCTAGCAGCGCCACTAGGTGAAGAAATCGTCTTTCGTCAAACCTGTACCATTTAGCTCCCTAACCTGCTACATTCGCCTGAAACTAACTGTCGTCTTACTGATGTCGACGTAGGGCTTGTCGTCTGCCCTGTGCGTACGAAACTGAATGTTGTTGCCTTGCTGACGAATATAGTTCAACATAAAGAATATAGGTGGCAGTTCGAACGCTTCTTTCTCAATTGATTTAGTAGTGTGGTTTAGTTTATGTAACAATCCCAATATTTCTGCATGTCTCTTTCTATAAATACCGTATGTGAGAGTGACTATTTTCTATAATTTACAACTCTGTTTATATATTAATTAATTGTCAGGTGGGTATTTATTATTCGGAATTTATCGTAAGGAAGGTCAAGAAAATTTCTGTAATCAGGACTACCAATGCGAAAATTATATTTGTGTAATGTCCTAAAATCACCCCAGGTATCCAAAGACACCCCCGCTTACTGTGTAATATATATGTTCATCCTTCTTCCCCATCAACCGAATTTCCATTACAATATTTAAAAAAAAAAGCAAAATGTACGTGTATTAACCCGCTTTTCCGCTTACGCACATCCGGCTAACGTGCATTTCATTGGCTACTTTTCGTGACGTATTTGCTGATAGCCAATCATGTAAGCCCGCAGATCGACTGCTGATCAACTGCCGATCCGAGTTAAAAGTTGGTGAACTCAGTCAGCACTGCACTGGTCTGCACATCGGCACTGACGCCAGGAGTCACGCGGACCAATCACATTCCAGAAAAGCGTCTGCATTGCATTGCTCTGCACTGCATGTCATCAGCCCACTGTAGCAGGGCTTTTAACTTTTCTTGTGACTAACAGACACGCGTCCAGTAAGATACGATGCAAATAAAAAAAATTAACGTGTAACGATGACGCCATTGTGACAATATATATGTTAAAATCATAACATCTGCTTAAAATATTAATTAAGTGTAATTATTTTACTTGGTGTTAACTTCAATGAAAAAATGTGCGACTGCTAAAATAAAACATATTTTAATCGTCCGTAAAAAACGTTCGAGTACAATATGGCCATTTTACTGATATTAAAGTGCAGCATGTGATAACCCAGCGGGCTGGTATTTGTAGCAGAAAAAAAGCGGGTCGAAAATTTTTATTTTACGTTTTTAGATTAATTTATGTGTGTACTAGTAGTTCAGCACACCTATGTTGAGAAGTTATTGCAAGCAAAGTGTGTTCACATGTTCCTGAACAAATCAAAATTTATCAAAATCAAAAACTAAATCCAAACCAGAAAAAATAAATAAATAGAAATAAAAAATTACACAAATTTACGGGAGACCAATTCAGCATATGTAACATTTTTCACTATTTTTAAGTGGTTGAATTTTTTTTTTGTGAAAAAGATTTAGCTGAATTTCTCTATTATTAACGTGTAGTCTACAATGTGCACTACGAATTGTAAAACGGCCGTGGTGCTGAATTTTTCTCGTGTTTAAATAAATACATATTATCTGTACTGTCATGTAATAGGTATGTAGAATCCTCTGCCTGTAGTTTGCAGAATTTGTGCCCTCCCCAAGCCAAAATCCTCGGTGCGCACATGAAGTGCGGTACAGAAAGGAAGGATGATAAATATAGCATAACCGCATGAAGTACGTTTTCTGATATACGGCTGGTAGATAATGTTATAAACTCTGAATTGTGCCAAGAAGCGAGAACTTGAGTAGGGGGTCTCTTTGGTCGAGGGGTTCGAGTCCTCCCATCTGTCTCTGAGACTCGGATTTTTTGCAATTGGGAAACACGGCGGATATTGTCTTTGACCTGCGGGCTTTATCGGGGAACTCCTGTCTCCCATACCTTCGTCATTTCACAGCCGCCTTACACTTATGTCACCTCTCCTCATCCATTCTTCTGGCTGGATGGGCGACAGGCATGTCTCACTAGTCGAGAAGCCGGCCTAGTCTTCGCCCTCGTCTTCTCCCACACACATTGTGGCCCTGTCAGAAGGCAGGGAACACGTGATGGAATTCATTCAAGCGAGAACTAAAGTACACATTCAGTATTACTATCCGAAAGTTGAAAAAAAAAAAAAAAAAAAGTACCACAAAAGTTACTTTCAGAAATCCGCCGAAATATGGACGTGTCTGTGGGTTCTGCTGGCAAAGCCCGGACGTGTGGTGTTTCAGTAACCTAATTGCGACTGGCACAGTCAAATAGGAGATGTCACGTCACAATACACGCTGCCAATAACCATGAAGCGTAGCTGCAGATGTTCACGTACGGCACTGAAAAAAGGTGGGGCAGAATTCTTTTCGCGAAAATTTAATGGGCCTAATGATGGTATACCGTGAAAATGTTACGTGTAAATATAACTTAGAAAACACTGTAGTTTCTTGCAATATGTGTGATTGGGTGATATACGTCTGACACAACGTAGCTGCCTGCAGACCAATAATAGGCATCAAAATATTACAATAGCGGGATTCTTATTGACTCAGTCAAATAGGGTAGCAGCTCCTCGTACACGTGAAAGTCAGCAATATTTTAGTTATCTGAACGTACGTTGAAATCAGTCAAGTTTTCCCACTATGAACCATCATCTTTAATATTATTTTTTCTGTTCCTTAATGCGAGCAGATAGTTGTGCCAAATATTTTTTTTTTCAAGATAAAATACACAATGTGTTCTGCTAATTTTGAAATTAAAGAATTTCTTATAGCTGAACTAATTAGCCGAATCTCTATATTTATTTTTATCTAGAAGAAATTAGACTACATAGTAAAAATTTCAACAAAACTGGGCAACAGTTTAGGAATAATATAACAACTATTAACAATTCATATGTTACTTAATGTTTACCTTATACAACACAAATCAAACTGCGAAACAAAATTTACAGTACGTAGGGTGTGACGGACATCTCTGATAAACATTAAAACAAAATATGCCAACTGTCATCGCATCAGTACTGTTTAACACACTATACGTGTATTTGGTCCATGACTATATCAATTACTTTAGAACATAGTATTAAGATACTGATAAATTGAGTATTAATTTTTTTGCCACTTTTGCTAACCGCAGAAATCTCTTACAAGACTTAAATATTATATGTAATTTAGCGTTTTTTTTATTAAGTTCAGCATGCTCTGACTACAGTAGTACTTGTATACACCTCTATTTTCTCTGTGTCAGTTGTAAGCAGTGTGGAACATAAACTAATTAAATTTATTTATTTTTTACAATTAGAATTTATTGGTTTCCGGATATATGCCATTGCTCATTTTTGCTGATCAAACTTGTGTTGAATGACAAAATACAAAAAGAACAAAAAACAAGAAAAAAACACAAAAAAAAAAACAGAAAAAAAGCACTCTCAGAGGAATTCAGTCAGTTATTTTAATTACTATTATTATTAGACAACAAAGAATTCTAAACGTAGAATTCAGTCGAATACCGACACAACACCCAGACACAAAGGACAGACACAAACAGAACCAGATTCCCAAAATAAAAAACGATGTAAGTAGACAAAAAACAATGAACCGTGACAACGATCAAATGACAAGAAACAAAACAACACAGTTAAAAACAACGAAAAAAATGCAACGTTTCGGGAATTGTGATCTATTCCCGTCTTCTGGCTGAGACACAGCTGATTGGAACACCAAGATGCGAATGAAGTTCGCTCGAAAATTGGAGTTTTATAGCCTGGATGGTCTCTAACCTTCTCGGCCAATGGCGGTAAAGCATGTGAGATTGGCTGGGCCAAAAGTTTTGAACATTTTTATACGTTGTTACTTTTTATCATGTTTAATATGTTACAGTTTTACTTTTAATACTCTCTACTATACAGCTGTATTGTAGTAGTTCACTATTGATATTCGTATCAAATATCAGTAACATAATGAGATATCGTCACCATAATGTTAAAACCTTGTAACTCAATTTATCATATATTAAAAAAGTAGCAGAGAAAAACTATTAAATTTCCCTCACACTGAGAAAAAATACATAACTTTGTATAACTTTAACAAAAATTGCATTCTTCTATTTATATTTAAGAATATTTCTTTGGAAATACCTTGTGAAGATTGCTTAAGAGTCCGTAGTATATAAATAAACGCTGTAAACATAAATTCATTTCTACGCTTTTTTCGAAGCCAATATGAATAAAATACTCAATGACAATCCTATAGATAACGGTACTTGCCAACTTAATGAGTAAATATTTATCCAGAATTACTAATTCGTTACGCGTGATCTCTTGCGCCGCAGTTAAATGCACGAGGTTCCGGCGTCAGAGATTGTACCTCAGAGGTTCGCAGCACTGGAAACAATTTTGTTTTAAACGTTGGCTAAATATATTGTCTAGGACTGCTATTGTTTAACTTTCGCAAATTGGCTTCAAGAAACCTACAGTTATAGATAAATACTTTTGGCGTTGAGTTATGTACCACACCCTCTTAAAATGGCTAAGTCGTCCAATCTTCAAGAACTGGAGTTACGAGGTTTTACAATTAAGGTAACAGTACGTGATTACTGTATAAAATTAGCCAATCCAACGATTATTCGTATAACATATTATTATTAAATCTAATAGGTACTAAAACTGTTTTGTGCCTTGATTTATTTCGTAAGCAATTATTTTATAAAATTCAATTTATTCAATAAGGCTTATGTAATGCTTGTTAACGTAGTGCACTGGAAAAAACGCGATACCGCCTTAACTTCGAAATAAGGAAAGACGTAATTAAATTAAATTATATTCAAAGTTATAATCTTCAGAACTGTCAAATTGTATTGAAGCCGAGTGTACCACATAGCGAGCTATACACTTCCCACGTACGCGAGAGGTATCTCTCAGCTTGGTTCCACTACTTGGGTTTTATAATCTCTCCTCCCTTCTCTCACCTGCGTCCGGCACATCGCATCAACCAACCACCCCTCATCGCCCGAACCAACCCCTTCAAACTGAATGGAAACAGTAACTATAGGGAAAAAAGGGGGTAGGTTGTTGTAGATAGAACTTTGTTTTATCACCGCGCAAATGAGAGCGAAGGCATGGGTAATGATTTTCACGCATGACCACACGTTCCTTTCTCCTCCCGCAACCTTGAGCACGGCAGGAAAAGGAAGAGATGGGGGAGGAATGCTAGGAGGGGGGAGGGTGAAATACAAAGAAAAAACACACTATTCCTTCCTTTCTTCCAGCCCGCAAGGCTACATGGCCCCGGGACACAGCTGCGGTGTGTGGTGTGTACGGAGTACACTCTGGTGCAGTGTTGCCAGACTTTGCAAGAAACCAAGTATGTAGTGTGCACTAAGATATATTTTTTTTTTGCTCTGGTAGGTCCTACTTAAACTTAGCCGATTTTAGCAAAGCCCCTTGGCTCATGGAAATCCCAAAGTAAGTATTTTAAAGTCTCCAATATATTTGCGCTTAGTTTTCATAGCATTAAAAATACAAGACATAGGTTTAAAATACATCTGAAACATTTATGTAAAGAAACACTTGAAATACAATTAATTTGGAGTTGATCTTGCGTGCGTCCAAAGTTCTGCCATATTGGTTCCACTTAATTAGCGGTGTGATTGGTTATTTAAAAAGATTCATAACATTAACAAGACACGTTGCATTTAATAATAAACATTACGAAGATACACAGTCACTGAACACTGAATATAAGCAATGTGGAACACTTAAAACATCACATGCTAATCAAATAATTGAAACACTCGCATCCGTTGGTTAAAGTTTCAGATTCTTCGATTTTGCGTTATTTCTATATTGAAAAAAAATATTACATTAACTTTTAAATTGATGACGAGATATCAACAAACTGAAAAAATACGAACTTAGAGACATAAATAGACATGTTTGCTACATTTTGCTGTATTACGAGGACCTTACAAGGACCCCGTAAAATCACGTATGATTTTTATTTTAAAAATTTTTTAAATTTTGGTTATTTTTTCGTGCTCCCACGAAAGTTTCTGCCAAAAATGAAAAATTTGAGGGAGGAAGGGGTGCTGAAAGATGGGGTTGGAGGGTCAAAACGTTGTACTGAAAAAAACTTAATGCACATTGCACCTAAATCTGAGACAACTATTTCAATAGTAAAAATTATATTGTAAAGGTGGTAATATACGAGGCTTACTGCGTCAGAATCAAAATTTTAACTAGCTTCGTGTTCTGTTACCGGACGCTTTTCAGAGAAAACTAAATACTACTGTAGATTATTCACCAATGCAACAACGTGTCACGGTTAAAACGCCGATATTTGCAGCAGTGAGATGCAAAACAATTGCGCACCAGTTTAGCTTCTTACGCATAGGTGCGACGTGTCACCAGAAGTTCGCACAGGTGTCACCTTTATTGCATCTTCGTTCTGTGTTCCAAACGGCGAAAATGGCAGAAACTAATGTTTTATGGAATTTTTTAAAAATAATTATTGGCGCACAAACTAAAAAAAAAATGTATATGTGTGTACAACAAACCATTCTTCGTTAAGGGCGTTCAAAAGTGTGGAAAAATTGTAGTTTTATATTTGCATGAAATAGAGTTAGTTTTGTGGACATTACTTCAGATTACATTTTCCTCTTACAAAAAAAATTGCTGTACCTGTTCCCTTATAATAATTTGCCGGTTTTTCGTACTTATACGACGCAAAAACAAATGATTTCACATAAAAAATTAAAGATCATAAATTTTGCTACAAATATTTTAAATAAAATGTTGCTATAAAACCAATAATTTAGGAAACACTGCAAATTGCGTAATGTGAAACAATTTGTTATATTGGTTGTATTTTTAAAAAGTTGGGAATAATTTAAGTTGTGTTATGTCTAGCATAAAAATGATCAAAATAGAGGATGTACATAAGCATAAAACTCGTGATGATTATTATTGTGGAACTTAGAAACATGACATGGAATAACCGCACATTACAAAATACAGGGAATGAAAGCCATCATATTTTTTTTTGTGTTAAAACATGCATATAACATTAATATTTTCAAATGGTTAATTGTTACATAATATTTAAAAAGTTTAATACATGGTTGTTATTAATTAAAACAATAAAATTTAAATTGCAATGGGAAACTTGTATGAAATAAGTTTTCAAAATAAGAACAGTACATACACTTTTCTGCATGTTTTAAATGTTCTGTTACATAAAATTATTACTTGCTTTTTTTAATAACCAAGTTTTTTTGCTATTATAGTTACTAATTACCAGCATAAATGTTAACTTGTCTTTTTCGTTATGTATGGAAATTTCATTATATACACATAACATATTACAGAGTACAAAATACCTAAATGACATCTTCTGTGAAGACGTCATAAAATTGAAACTCTTCTTCTACCTCTTCTGGTTGTGTAATGTTGGTGCATGTACCATGGTAGGTTCCACAAACAGAGAGGCATTTCATATATGCTTTTCAGCAACCACATCTTACACAACACCCAGTTATACAGTAGCGAAAGATGTTGTTCAGAACACTTTGTCAGGAGCCACCGAGCCCAGTGTTCTTTTATTGTAAATAGGGATTCATCTTCTCCTCTGGCCCATCCCCACTGATCAGGAGGTAAGTTGTTATCGAGCCACTGTTAAATCTGCAAGTACACTCTCAATGAGTGTTGCCTTGCTGAGCCTTTGGTGGGAGGAAGTGAAGAGAGATCAACTTTGGCCTTGATGAATACCGATGGTTATTAATATCATTTTGTCTGTATATACAGCAAGGAGCATCTCACAAGCTTGTGACACATCATCAGGTGTAGGTGAGGGATTATAAAATATTTCAGCAATGTCTTTTATCAGGCTTTGTTGTTTTTTTAATAGTGTGCCTATTGTTGCTTTACTTTTCTTATAAATTGGCTGAGGTCGTATCACAGCCACTGAAGGTATGAAGAAGGAGTACGGATTGAGAAAATAGTAGTTCTTGGAGTAAATTTGTGTTGTATAATTTTCCTTGCACTTTTTCCCCGCTAGGCTTAAAGAAACAAATGTTACTATGTGGTGGTGCCAAAGTAGTCAGTAGCACTACCGAGTTCTTATTTTCCCTATTACAACCACAGTAGGAATAGTACTTGCTTTCTCTACCCCACATTTCACGATGGTAGTATCAGCATCACCTTTAGCGACCTTAGTTTCTATTCCCCTGGTAGTCATTATCTGTGCGAGGTTGTGAATAGGCCTTGTTTTATTCCTTTCATTTGCCAAAAAAAAAAAAATGTTCCTGTTGAACGGTAACTTTCATTTTCTCATCAAACTTAATATCAACAGAAGTTTTTGTGGTGCTTCTTCTCCGCTGTTCTGTTCTTTTTGTACTGTTGACATCACCACGCCCGTCGTAAACCACAACCATAATGCTTTATCGTGTAGGCTAACTTTTAACGTTGTCATATTTTGAAATAATAGTTCACCTATACATAGGGAAAGGAGTATTTCACAAGTTCAATGCCTTACATGCTAGAATGCATTGTACTAATGCATACTCAAGCCCCGTCTTTTCGTTCATTGCCTGCTGTTCCAACGAGTAGCAGCTAGTAGACAAATTATCGGGGCTTGAGTACGCATAAGACAATGTATTCTAATCTGTAGGTCGTTGAACTCGCGAAAATTTCCTTTAGTGACCGACTTTTTTTTTCTTCGAAATCAACCAGTTTAACAAGAAGTTTCAAAATTAGGAAATTTCCAACAGCCTGTATTTCCTAAAGTATTGATTTTATAGAAACATTTTATTTATCTTTTTTGTGGTAAATTATACGCTATTTAATTTTGTATATGAAATAATTTTTGCTGCTACATTAAATTGGCCCCTCTCCCGCTCACCCCAAAACAACGGGGACTTTAAGTATGTTGTTCAGTATACTTCCCCCAACACGTTTGCAAATTTTCAAAACTACAAGATTATTTTTCCTAATCAGTACTTTTTGAACTCAATTGCCTGGACTATAAAGGCGATTTATCGGTTACCTGTTCAAATGTTTCCAGAGAGATGTCAAATCTTTTTTAAACATTCGTTAACATTTAAACTCCGTGGCTGCAAGCTTGTCAGGTGGTGAAACTACCAATCTGTTCACCAGGCCCTCGTAACTAGAATAGGACAAATTAATGTTTACTGAAGAATTCAAATGAAATCAGCTATGGAGTGACATTTAATGCAACGAAAACAAAAACTACTTTAACGAAATGAAATATTGAATGTTGCATCTGTTCTAATTATGTAACTAATATGGTCACGATTTTTCCACGAAAATATTTTTGCCCCACTTTGTTCCAGTGTCTAAAGTTCACATAGACACTTTGCTTCATGGTTATTAGCAGCGTGTTTTTGTTCAGACACGATTCTCATTTGACTGCGCAAATCAGAATAAGATCATTATGACTCCGTACGTCTATAATTTGCCAAGGCAAGTGAGTGTAAAACCATCCAATCATAGACGATGTAGCAGAGCTGCAGCTGTGCACATAACGCATTGGAACCAAATGTTGCAAAAATCTTTTCGCCATAATTTCGTGGCTCTGGTAATTAACAAACCATTTTTTCAAGTATCTTCAAATGTTACATGTAATAATAAAATTATTTTGTGAAGATTTCATATACGTAGCCGGCTGCGTTAGAATGAGGTTAATTTTACTATAGATTGGAAGTAACAATGTTAAAAGTTTGGCACAGAGGGCGAATTTTTGCCGCTTGAGTGCTGGTATCAGTGAGAGGTGTAAACAGACTGACCAATCACAGAGCTTTCGTGAATTTTAAGTTACCTGAAGTTGGTAATTTAAAAGCCAATAATGGTTTGTTTTCGCTTTGAATTAAAATTAAATGACTTCTCCATTTTTTACGTCCAGTTAATTAAATTTTCCTATGGTTTCGTATTTTAATAGACGCGTAATACCGATAGCAACACAACAAACGGCAAATGTTTTCCCTGTGTCAAACTAGACCATAAAATACCACATTTACGTTCCAACTTGTATTAAAACTAGCCTTAGTGAAATTCAAAAATTTAATCCACTTTCGGGTTATGATGTTGGAGGAGACGTGAAGTGAGAATCCTTACCAACTTCGGATATCTTCAGTAATGATGAGGTTCTCGTAATTTAATGATGAGTTACAATGCTGTATTATTAGAGACTTGAAAATTTCGCCTTTTCATTAGGGTACAAGCTCTAATTCCAACAACTGTATGTTTGTGTCACTTTCGCAATTGGACTTTGACTTACTTGACGCCTTCTGGAAGTCTCTGAGCCAACAATAAAATGTCACTAATCTAGACCTATATCTAGGGACAACAAAACTGTGCGTATTCAATGACCCGCATGCTAGAATCCATTGTACTATGTATATTCAAGCCCCGTCTATTAGTTCATTGTCTGCTGTTCCACTGAGTAGTAGCTAGTGGACAAATCGTCGGGGCTGGAATGTGCATAGGATAGTGGATTCTATCATGTGGGTAATTGAATTCGCGAAATTTTCCTGTCCCTTATTATATCACTTAACAGCAAACAGGTAACGGTAATATGTAGAGGTACGTAAATTTCGTATATAAATTGCAGGTCAGGTTGAACGCCAATTAGGTATACTTCATTGTCATGTCTGTGACTTGCTGGCGGCTGTTACGAAACGCGTTTGACTACTGCAAAGTAGTAGTAAATAAGGAAATAATGCGAAGTGCTATCGCTTTCTACCTGCTTGTACGGTTATAAGCCAATATATAATCGAGTGTGGCCAGTGGGTGTATAGGACTGACAATTCTAGGCTGCTGCCAGATGAATCCGCGAATTTGACGTACCTCTAATAATCTGCCGTCTCAGTGAACCTGCGAATTTTTCCGGTCTCTATGTACAGGGCAATGCATTTTTCGCGGGAAGAATTTTTCCCCAGTTTGTTTCAGTACTTTACGTGCACATCTGCAGTTCTGCTGGCAAATCCCAGACGTGTGGTGTTGAAGTAACTTTCTTGTGATTGGCATAATCAAATAGGAGATGTCACCTCACAAAGACACGCTGCCAATAAACATGAAGCCTAGCTGCAGATGTTTCGCGGAAGGCACTGAAACAAAGTGGGGCAGAATTATTTTCGAGAAAATTTCATGGCCCTATCTATGTATAAGCTCCTTGCTTTTCACTTTTATAGGACTATATATCTAGAGACCGGCAAAATTTGCTTGTTCACTGACGTATAGGGTAGCTTCCAAGATAACCTGTTTACTGAAGAAGGCAACAGCTGTTCATTGGCTGCTCGCTGATACAGCGATTCGACATGAGTGGGCCTGCGTTTAAGTGCTTCCTTATTATTGGTCTGATGCACTCTAGGAGGTGTCATATAAATCGAGGACCAATTGCGAAAGCGACACGAACTTACAGTTGCTTGAATGCTAGCTTATGTTTAAAACAAAACGCCAGTTTTTCATGTGCCTAACTACATTTAAAGATGACGGCATATCGCGAAAATTGTTTGTATCAGCATACCCTTCAAAACACTGTGGTTTCTTGCAACATGTGTGATTGTGTGTTATACGTCTGACCCAACGTAGCTGTCTGCAGACCAATACTAGGCATGAAATATTGCAATAGCGGGATTCTTATTGGCTCAATCAAATTATGCAACAACTCTACGCACAAGCGAAAGCCAGCCATTATATATATATATATATATATATATATATATATATATATATATATATAAAGAACGTACGTTGAAACGTAGCAAACAGTCAAGTTTTCCCGCGATAAACCATTATCTATAACTAGAGCCACGATTTTATGGCGAAAAGATTTTTGCAACATTTGGTTTCGATGCGTCATGTGCACGCCTGCAGCTCTGCTATATCGTCTATGATTGGATTATTTTACTCTCACTGGCTTTGTCAAATTATGGACGTACAGACTCACAATAATCTTATTCTGATTGGTGCAGTCAAATGAGAAACGTGTCTGAACATAGACACGCTGCCAATAACCTTGAAACAGAACTGCCGATGTGCACGCGAGTCACTGAAACAAAGTGTGGCAAAAATATTTTCGCGACAAAATCGTGGCCCTATGTATAACCATATTGAAACTTTCAAGTAAACGACGCACGTATTGATAAAACGTGTTAGCTAGTCGTACAAAACACCGCGGAGTTTTCTCGTGGAAACGCACGAAAACTGTGCAGTATTGCTCCGTAATGCAATTCGACCCGGTTATCAGGAGTTACCGGTCACGCCCGCTGACTGGCCTCGAACCATCACCTGCCTATTTTTCCTTCTCTGCGCGGCCTCAAGCGATTGGCTTGCTTGCTTATGTAAGCTGTCCGGAAACTTTGGGCCGATTGCACAGTAACGCTGAGTAAAATATAAGGTCTCTCTGGGTAAAATGTGAGGAATTTACACTACTGAGAGGAAAGGTGAGTGAAATATTACGAAAATCTAAGGATTTCTTGGAATAGTCATCAGTAGAGGAACGTAAATTTCGCAGATATATTCCAGGTCAGGTTGAACGCCAATTATGTATACTTCATTGTCATGTCTGTGACTTGCTGGCGGCTGTTACGAAACGCGTTTGACTACTGCAAGACAGTAGTAAATAATTAAATAATGCGAAGTGCTATCGCTTGCTACCTGCTTGTACGGTTATAAGCCAATAGATAATCGATTGTGGCCAGTGGGTGTATAGGACTGACAAGTTTAGACTGCTGCCAGATGAATCCGCGAAATTGACGTACCTCTAGTCATCAGAGATTCCTCAATATTTCATCTATCTGCATTTAAAGCATGGCTCTTCTAAATACATTGTAAAATGCCACATGCGGGATAATTCTTTTCTTATGCCACGGTGGTCGAATGGTCAGACCATTGTCCTCCCACCAAGGCGATCCGGGTTCGATTCCCGGCGGGGTCGGTCCCCGAATTTTCGCATGTGGGAATCGTGCCGGTTTTTTTTTCGGGGATCTCCCGTTTCACTCGCCTTTTCATTCCGGCGCTACTCCATGCTCGCCTCATGCCACCCCTCCCTAGCGGTGAAGACCTCGATGTTAAGAGGGATCCTTCGCCGTGTCAAATTTTCCACTTTGACGCGTGAGAACAGCGGAGCGATAAGAGCCAGAGTACCACGCTAGACGGGGAGCATATCGCCTCTGTTCGCAGCGCGCCAATCTGGCGTGCAAGGTTTCCGTTGTAGTCATTTTTCTACCGGACTTTAAGGAAGATGGTGCGCCAAGCAGTTAATTTTCACAATTTTCAACATAGCTTTTTCCCCTCGCTTATTACCGAAAATCAAGGATCGACAATCCGTAGATTTCATTTTTGTACACGTTACTTTATTACATAGCCACCGACATTCTTAATTTTGGGAGCACTGATGGCAGATAGAAAAAATGTCTCTTTTTCCTATCTGCCATCACTGCTCCAAAAATAAGACAGTCTGTGACTATGTAGTAATATAATAAGGTGTACAAAAGTGTCATTTCCGGATTGTCGAACCTTGATTTTCGATAATTAGATAGGGGGAAAAGTTATGTTGAAAATTGTGAAAATTCACTGCTTTCATGCACCATCCCCCTTAAGCTGTGACCCTGATATTTTATTTTTGGGTAGTATTAGGTAAAGAATAACGCATGCCTCGCACTTTACACTTAACGAATTCAGGTAATATTTTCGGAGTTACAACAGTATAAGAAAAACCGTTTTTTGCCATTTTGTGAGGCCCGAAAATCATGTTTCTACCAATCGTGCTGAATTTTCGAAAACATAGAAGCGTAGTTTCAAGTGTGTGTTGTTTTCGTAGATAAACATAATATGAATTAATTAAGCGGTTTCGCGTAGAAAATAATACGCGTGACGCTGCAACGCCGTCTATGCGCCAGTCAAGCGCTGACCAAAATCTCACTCACTCACTTATGCCGATATAACAATGAAACGACAGTAGTGACATGAAGGGTGCAATGCGACGCTAAAAATTATCGTGCGAACACTAGTTTGGCTACCGCGCGAAAAATACTTTAAAAAAATGTTACATATCAATAGTTCATTGCCACCATACTTACATCCAGTACGACGGCGATACAGGTTTACAGCATTTAAGTTTTTTTCCCGTTTATTTATAATGTGATTTAAATACCTGTTAATTTTTATAACATTAGCAGGTCATAAATATTTATAACTAAGGCCAACTGTATGTTTACCAGCTTCTTGTCAACTATCTGAAAGTTCCGAAAACTTTTTTATCATTGTGTTCAGAAGCTTTTTCAATTTAAACATACCGTGTTATTTGCAATGCTAATTAATTTCATAAAAATTGTACGTACTAACACTTAAGTTGGCATGCTTTGTTGGGTTAACACTACATATAACCAACAATTACAACCGATTTCTAACCGTTGGTCTAACCTATGTTCCTGCTGGGGATATTTGCTAATTACTGAAGGTTGTCTTTCCAACATTTTCCAATCACTCTATCAACGAACAAAAAATTATTACAAACCATATTTTAACACATTTATTTTAACGAAGAAGTAAAAGTATGTCGGTTATGCAATGTGAAAATATGATTAAGTAGGCGTTTGTTATGAAATAGAGTTTACCCAATAATGTCATATTTGCTAATAATCAACAATTGTCTTTCTTAACATCTTTCCAGCACTCTACCAACCAAAAATGTTAAAAGAAACTATATTATAACAGTTTTATTTTAATAAAAATGGTTTTAATTGCATGTATTAGCGTTTACTAAGTTAAAATTTGTTTATAACGTAATGGTGGTTCAACATTGTCATATTTGCTAATAACCAACAGTTATCTTTCCAACATTTTCCCAGCACTCTACCAACGATTTAAACATTACAATAAACAATTTATTAACTGTTTGGTTTCAAATAAGATGTAAAGGCATGTGTGTTACTGAATATGTAAACATTATTTTTATAAAATTTACTAATCTGAAAATCAGTTGTAAAGTAATGTTGGTTTAACATACTTATATTGGGTAAACACAACCAATGATTGTTTTATAAATACTTCCTATATTCGAGTACTAAGCACCATAACTCTTGATAATTTCAGATAAAAAATTGTTCATTCATTTAACGGCAACAAAACTAGCGTTTCCGGTGGTAAAAAGGTCTACCCTGTCTACCCTATCACAGAGTAAATTTGATAAATATGATGTGAAGCCGCCAAAATAACGTTAGTACTTTATATGTACAACAAGAAAGGGCGAAAAGTTGTGACACTATTCCCTTCACAGTGAAGTACTAATTACGTGCATTTAGTTAATATATTGCGGATTTGTACTTTGTCTGTCGTCGCTTCAGTCTCAATTACGATTATCATATGTAACCAGACAATAACTAGATTAGTAAACAAATACTTTACGTCACCTAACTCAACTGTCCATTTCACGCAATTATGGGAAAAATTGCGAAATTTTCGCCGTCTGTGTGTCATTGAAGAAGAAGTAAGGGTTATCGAAAATCCTCGTAGTCTTCTGAAATTCGTCTTACAGTAGCATAAGCGGAAGCCAGAGGTCACTAATATTGCCTGTGTATGCCGTTAAGAGTCCATGGTAGATAAATAAACGCTGAAAACATCAATTAATTTCCACGTTTTTTTTCGAAGCCAATATGGATAACGTACTCAATGACAACCCTAAATAATTGTATTTACCGTCTTTATGAGTAAATATTTATCCAGAATTACTAATTCGTTACCCGTGATCTTTTGCGCCGCAGTTAAATGCACGAGGTTCCGGCGTCAGAGATTGTGTCTCAGAAGTTCATAACACTGGAGACAATTTTGTTTAAAACGTCGGCTAAAACTGTTGTCTAGGACGCTATTGTTTAATTTTCGCAAATTGGCTCCTAGAAACCTACAGTTATAGAGTAGGTAATGCTTATAGCGTTGAATTATGTACCACGCCGTCTTAAGGAGCATCCCTACTTAACTTAGACTTGCGAACAGGTGTCCGTCATACGTGACGTTTGAGTGACAGCTGGACGTGTTCTTTTCTGAGAAGTCACTCTGAGGGGTGGAAACCAAGGGGTGACATTGACCAGAGGGGAGTATGTGCGAGTGTAGAAGAAAAAGAAAGGGACAAAAATACGAAAACACACTTCGCTTTTAGTTGGCTTTTTCACAAAACTAAGGAACTAAAGTGTTTTAATACATGCGTGTATTCACAAAGGACGCATTTGGGTTACTATGAGAAATATTATTTTTTAGCATAAGAATATGTGTTATAAACAAATGGTGCTACATTAAAATTTTTCGCTGAAAACGCAATTTTATTTTGTAATCGATTAAATATATTCCACTATCAAAACTGCGATCCTAGTAACAAAGATACGACTTTTCTCTTTGCTTCAAAAAAGTACTGTTGTATGTATATTTTTCTTTGAGAAATTAAAATAAAAATTCATCCTTAAAAATAGGTTTGAATGACGCTCGTTAAGGCCATGCTCTTTCATTTATTTTAAACAATTGAAAATAACTTGAACATTTTTAACCAAATGCTTTGAAAAAATGTGAGACTATGTAAAGTCATACGATACACAATTTTGCCAGGGCGTTTTTTTTTTAAATAACGTGCCGTTTGCTAGCAAAATAATTATTTTCTTCATTTTGGCTTATTTTGATAACATAATATGTGCCATTTCAGGGGCAAAAATCTAAAAATCCGTTAGGTGTATTGCAACAGGAAAATTCAGATACAAACGATGTATATAAGTGTTAAAACTGCCTGAATGAATTTTTTATATGTGTATTAATTTGCGTTAAAAAAAAATATTTTTGAAATCACTCCAAAACTGAAGAGCGAGGTCTTATTGTAGAAGAATTAAGGGTTATCGGAAATTATTTTAGGTAAAATAAGCCCTCTTTTCCGATTGGTACGGTACGATAGTATGAGACGTGTGTGCAAAACGTTCAGAAACTTTCTGGCGCATGAGTCCCGTCATACAGATCCCAGTACCATCTTAGGTTTCACTGTTGAGACAAGTAGGTGTTGTTGCAGCTACCATCGTTCTGTTACAATAGAGACAACACAGTATATAGATTGTGCTTACAATAGTGTATTATACAGGATGTTAGGTAATTATAGGTGCAAACGAAAGCGGTGAGTCAAGGACGATGAAACAAGCAAAATATGCTACTAATAAACATAGGCCCGGAAAACGACGGTTTTTCCGTTACGATGTATGGACACTTGTTGTAATGTCTTCGTCCACATGTGCAACATTTCAACATTTTGATCCTCGGGAACACTGATATTACAACGTTCCTGTCGTAACATGTAATGTGTACAGACATGCAAAATTCGCGTTATCAACTGGTAGCAGACTAAACTTCACTTTTGTATACGTAACAGAGCATAACGTGCGATTCAATAGAACATGGACGTTTATGTGTTGTAATTTACGTGCGTTACGTCTTTACAGAGATTGGCCTAGTTACCGTGTAGGCCTAAGCATTCTCTGCGGCAAGTCAGGACAATATCGGCCAGCAGGAGACGTTGAATTAGCCTATAGTCACTTGGAGTCTAGTCAGCTGTCAGAAAATAACGCAAATTTTTCATGTCTCTAGTCATGTGTAGAGATGATGGTTTATCGCGGGAAAACTTGACTATTTGATTGGTTCCAAGGTACGTTTAGCTAACCAAAAGATTATAGGCTTTCGCTTGTACGTGAAGTTGTTGCCCTATTTGGCGGAGCCAATAAAAATCCCGCTATTGTAATATTTGATATCTGTTACTGGACTGCAGACATTTACCTTGTGTCAGATGTACATCACCCAATTATATGTGCTAAAATTAACTACAGCGTTTTTAAGGATGTGTTGACACAAAAAATTTTCGCGATAAACCATCATCTCTAGTAATGTGTCATACTGGGAAAACCATCGGTTCCCGGAACTAAGTGTATTAGAATTATTTGCTTGCTTACTTACCAAACATTCTGTATATAACTAACATAAAAATGTGTCCTGTGTAAGAAATTAATTTTCTACAGAGTAGATATAATAGGAACAACTCAAACAGAATCAACAGCCAAACTGGATAGTTGTACCTACATAATTTTATTCTCAGTAGCCACAACTGTTCTGACGACGGGCAGTGTGAAGCAACGATCTCCTTGCTTTTAATAAACGCGATAAATCTACATACTTACTTTCGCATACGTTATAACCAAACTTTACGTGCAATAATAGTTATGTCAGTGAGTGTAACTGAAAATTTAAGAGGAATTAATTATATCATCAACACAAAAATTAAATATAGTTGGAATTACAGAGTTCCAAACAGTCACAAAACTGAGCTACGATGGACAATTTGTTGAAGTGCCATAAGACATTTATTTAATTATTTTGACACACTGGATTCTGTTTCCGAAAATAAAACGTCACAGATTGGTGTCTAATCACTGAAATTTTCATCAACAGTTTAAAGTAATTACGTACTTTTGTAAGCCCAAGACCTTTATTTGATTTGTAAACTCCAAAAAAAGCGTCGACAACGTTCGACATAGGCGTTAATCTAAATACGGATAGCTATATATGGGACTTGGAATCGAAAAATTCATCACCGAAAATCCGTCACGTTACAATACATTGTAGTTCAATACGCCAAGAAGCATAGTTACTGTTGACTTAACGTTTTGTACTGTTCTGGATATACGCCATTGCAATATTATGTCGTCCCAGATATCTTAGCGTGAGAATAAGCAAAAAAAAAAAAAAAAAAAAAAAAAAAAAAAAAAAAAAT